>JASANC010004247.1:0-12677 GCA_030248135.1 Theristus sp. LFF4_11
GAGGCTGCGTGCAGCTGAAGTGACCCATATTTTATATGCACACAACACGCTGCGCACCTTTAACAAAACCACGGAACACGGAGGCACGCGGATTTGGGGAGATTTGGGGACAGGACAAATCCGTCCCCGTCCAAAAAAATATGTTTTTGTTAAATAAACAAATAAATAAATAAAGGCGCAATAAAGCAAAGCAAAGCTAAATGTCAAAACTAGACTTCAAAGATTACGGTAGCTCTCCAACGGGTCTCGACACGATTTTTTAAAAACGTCCCTGATTGCCAGCAAAAGCTACTCTATTGGTGGACACCGTTCATGTGATTGCAACAAACAGTCTTATGTTTGAAGTTCGGGCACACGGGTTACGGTAGCGGTAGTTTTGTGTCTTGACACGATGATGCTGAAAACTACTTTGTTTCTTGCGAATAACAGTTGAAACCAATTAGAAACACGCAGCGTTTTCACAAAATGTCAAAACTTGAGTTCAAAGAATACGGTAACTCTGCTCGTGTTGGGTCTCAACGCCGATTTTTTTGAACTTTACCTTTTATTGCCAGGAAAATACTAAATTGATGAACACCGTTCACATGATTGCAAGAAACAACTGTTATTCTTGGTAGTTTTCAGCAACTTCAAATGTCGAGACCGAACTTACATACCGTAACCCGTGGGACCCTTCACTTCGAACATATGACTGTTTCATGCAATCATGTGAACGGTATCCACCATTCTAGTAACAGTTCTTGGCAATAAAAGAACGTTTTTACAAAAATCGTGTCGGAGACCCACAGCAGAGTTACCATCCTCCTTAAAATCCGATTTTTGACGTTCCTGCTGATAATGCGGCATGTTTATAAATGGTTTCAACTGTTATTCGCGAGAAACAAAGTAGTTTTCAGCAACTTCGTGTCAAGACCCAAAACTACCGCTACCGTAACCCGTGTCCGCGAACTTCCAAACATGAGACTGTTTGTTGCAATCATTGTTGTTGTTGTTGTTGTTGTTGTTGTTGTTGTTGATTTTTTGAGCGATGTTTTTAGCTAGGGTAACCCAGAAGCGTACCAGAACCTAGGGTTGCCGCGAGACAGGAATTTGGCGAGACGAGACGATACGCGATACGCAAAGTCATTGTACGAGCCGATACACGATACAGCATTTTTGGATTTTTGACGATACGAGACGATACACGATACGCAAGGTCACGAGACGAGACGATACACGATACGCAGGGTCACGAGACGAGACGATACACGAGACAGCAAAAATTGGTCCGTTTGCTCTGATTTCATGATTTGATTCGTTTGCTCTGATTTGATCATGTTTCACGAATTATTATTGTTTTCATTGTTTTTTTAATAGCACAAAACAATAAAAATCTGCCATATTTATGCATAATCATTTAGCAGTACCCACTGACATCCACAATGTGCCATTTTTATTTGGAATCATGTCTCTGCTGTGGAATCTGATATACTCTACTGCTTTCTTTACGTTTGTTACTAGAAATCCCTGAGACCGTCACGTGATGAAGTACATGCAAGTGCCATGAGAAAATCCAAAAAAAACAATAAAATTTTTCGTATCTAGTCGTCTCGGAATTTCTATGTTTCTGACCAGAATGACAACCATTTCCTTTTGCTCAATGGTAGGTAACACACAGAAAGATGAACATTTTCACACGACCTTCCGTTGCCGCGAGACAGGAATTTGGCGAGACGAGACGATACACGATACGCAAAGTCACGAGACGAGACGATACACGATACGCAAAGTCATTGTACGAGATGATACACGATACGCCTATTTTGAGAATTTGGCGAGACGAGACGATACACGATACAGCAAAAATGGGTCCGAGCGAGACAAATGACGAGACGAGACATGTCTCGTGGCAACCCTATACAGAACGCCATTGAGTAGGGCGCCCATCGAGTTTTCTCTGTCATTAAGTGCCTATACACCCCTCGGCGGGGCTCGATCCCCCGAGTGCACAGACTGTAGTCTAACGCACTACCACCAGGCCACGAGGGTGACAATGAACGGTGTCCACCAATAGAATAGCTTTTGCTGGCAATCAGGGACGTTTTAAAAAAATCGTGTCGAGACCCATTGGAGAGCTACCGTAATCCTTGAAGTCTAGTTTTGACATTTAGCTTTGCTTTGCTTTATTGCGCCTTTATTTATTTATTTATTTATTTATTTATTTATTTATTTGACAAAAACATAATTTTTTTTGGACGGGGACGGATTTGTCCTGTCCCCAAATCTCCCCAAATCCGCGTGCCTCCGTGTTCCGTGGTTTTGTTAAAGGTGCGCAGCGTGTTGTGTGCATATAAAATATGGGTCACTTTAGCTGCACGCAGCCTCCGTGTTGCCTCCGTGGTTTTGTTAAGCGTGCAGCCTCCGTGTTCCGTGTTGCCTCCGTGGTTTTGTTAAAGGCCTGAAATTTTCACCCTCCTCCCATATGAGTGGGGGTCGTATGGTAAGTCGGTGGCTCCTCAGCTGGTGATACTCGGACTCCCAGAAAAATTCTGAACAACTTTCATTTAAAAAAAAAATTAAAAAAAAATTTTTTTTTTAAAGAAAAAAAATAGAAAAAATTTTTTTTCTTGACATCTCTACCCCCACCCCAGTACCGTGGGCCCAAAACAATTTTCGAAGGGGGGGGTATGGTCCCATGGGGGGGGTGCATTTTTTCAAAATTTTCTGTGGGGGGGTCCACCCCCCCCCCTCCCACCCCCCCATGATAATTTTTCGCTTAAATTTTGAAGGAAAAACGCTAAATTAAGTTATCATATATTCAGCTTATATTATGGACTTTATAGACAAAAAATCATGATTTTCGAAAAAAATTTTAGGGTGTACGGAAAATTTTGGGGGGGGGGTCTCCGCCAGACAAAATTTCATGGGGGGTGTGGGGGGGTGTCGGCCAAATTTTCGAGGGGGGGGTCCGATGGGGGGGGGTGCCCGGTTTTAGGGGGGGTGGCACGGTGCCCCCCCCCCACCCTCCCCCCACCCGACGGTCTCTGGTGCTCTGGGGGTGTACCCCCCCCCCCACCCCCCCTCGCCCACGGTACTGCCCCAGTACCGAAGACGAGGGGGGGGGGGGGTACCCCCCCGAGAGCACGCGAGACCCCCGGGGGGGGGGGGGGGGGGGGGGGTCACGCGACACCCACCCCCCAAAACCTGACACTGGACCATCCACACCCCCCCCCTCGAAATTTGCTAGACACCCCCCCCCCCACCCCCCCCTAGATGGACCTAAGTAACAGTGACACCCCCCAAAAATTTTCTCAGACCGCCCAAAAATCATGAATTTTTGCTCAAAAATCATGATTTTTTGTCTTTAAAGTCCATAATATAAGCTAAATATATGATAACTTGACATTCTTCATTGTAATTTCAAAGATTTTGCAGCAAAATTTAGCGTTTTTCCTTCAAAATTTAAGCGAAAAAATCTCATGGGTGGTGTGGGGGGTGTGCATAGGGATAGGGGAAAAAAAAATCCGGATTTTTTTTTTAAATTAAAAAAAAAATTTTTTTTTTAATTTTTTTTACAAGTTAGGTTTGTTCGAAGCGTCTCGTCGAGCTGAGTTCATCTAGACTATTTTCAGAACGATCCGGAAAACTATAAGAGCGAAAATCGTGTTTTATTGAAATTATGTCCATTTCATAGAGGGAAAGTTGCATTTTCAACAGTAAAACAGGACAATTTTCGACGTGTACTTGAATATTGAACCGTTCTTAGTTGTTCCTCTTTAGAAAATTACCAAAATTTGACTGTGTTCAAAAATTCCTGTTTGCTGTAGCTAAGTCGGCAACCCCTGTCGACCCGGTCGCCCCCCCCCCCAAGACACTTACTTTCAGGTTCAACCAGCTATGCTATCTGCCACATGGCGAGAGCCCACTCTTCAAATCATCGTATCGAAAACACGTACCATGATTTCGCGATCACGTTGCGGGCAACTGACAGACGCAAGTTTAACACGTTAGTTTAGCTCAGCACACAAGTTTTAACATGTGGCCATGCTATCGGGTATCTGAAAAACGGTCGTGTGATGTGGTATTAACCAACATCCCCGCTCCAATTGTTTAACAATATATCGCACAACTCCATTGTAGACCTATAACGTACGCCAATCAACAAGATATCATGTTCATCTCATGGCCTACCGACTGAAAAAACATGTTCTAAGTTGCAAGAAAACGATTTCTGAAACGATATTTCAATTCAGTTAAGTCATTTCAACGCTAAAAATTGACTCTAGAAGTCATCCAAATCGAAAAACATGGAGTACGTCGGTCAAAATGACCAAATAATGACATGTACCTAAGCACACAAAGAAGTTGGGAAGAAAATTTGGTTTGAACTTTCAAAAAATTATGCCATAAATCGAATTTTCAGAGCAAAGTAGAAGAAAAATTTTTCAAATTTTTTTTTAAGTTTGAAAAAAAAAATCCAAATTTTTTTTAAAAAAAAAACGAAAAAAAAATAAAAAAAAATTTTTTTTTCAAAGCCCCTAACCCTAGGTGTGCACCCCCCCCCCAGAAAATTTTCTACAATAGTGCACCCCCCCCCCCCATGGCCCACGCCGGGGGGGGGGGCACTGTACCATTAATCACACCCCCCCAATGAAAAATTTTCGGCACCCCCCCCCCCCCCGGGACGCCACCCCCCCCCCCCCTCGAAAATTTGCTTTCGCCTTCGGTACTGTACTGCCCCCCCCCCAAAAATAACGCCCACCCCCAAACTAAACCCCCACCCCCAGAAGTCGCTGAAGAAATAAACCCCCATGGGGGTTTATTAGAGGTAATACGGTATATGATAACTTGACCATCTTCATTGTAATTTCAACGATTTTGCAATAACTTGACCATCTTCATTGTAATTTCAACGATTTTGCAGCAAAATTTAGCGTTTTTCCTTCAAAATTTAAGCGAAAAATTATGATTTGTATACATTCTTAAAAGTGATTTTTTTGATTTTTGATCTGAGGTTGCTTGTGATGAGTCGTTGTAGGTTCCTAATCCTAAACCTAATCCTAATCCTAAGCCAAGCCTTTTTGATAAGGTGAAAATGATCAATTTAGTTTTTGCATTTTTTTCTTTCCTGTGTTATGGAGGAGGAGCACCGGAACTGCAGATGCAGCTGTTTTAATAATGATGCATTACGGTGGGGGGGGGGTGGGCCCCCCGCCACAGAAAATTTTGAAAAAAATGCACCCCCATGGGACCCCCGGTTGGACGGTTGGACCCCCCCCCCTCACTTTTTGGTCGGAACCCCCCCCCCCCCACGGCACCATACCCCCCCCCTTCGAAAATTGTTTTGGGCCCACGGTACTGGCTGTAGTAGCTTGTAGGGTTGTTTGTTAAACCAAAATCTTTTTTTTATGTTAAAATCCGGTGGTCATCTGCCCATGCGTTCATATAGATCACATTTGCTTTAGTTGTTGCATTCACCAATTTCATCAATAGTGTTTTTCTTCAATTTCGTGACATTTTTTGTTTCTTCTGCATAATGGAGTTTACAATGGAGTTTGTATGTGATTGTTATGAACAGACCGATAGGTTTCAAATAAAATTTAAAATCGTTTAAACAGTGGTTAAAATGACGCAGTTCTTGAATGCCATAACGGTGGGACAACGTCAATCGTATAGCAAACGGAGCGACGTTCAATGTGTTCTCGTGTTCTTCTTTGTTTCATAAACCAATTCAACCGTCTGCGTTTATTTCGATCATTTGCCGTTAAGTAGCGCCGATTACGGTTGCTGGTGCCTTTCGACTTTTCGTCACTGGGCGATTTGTTGCTGCTTTTGCGCATATGATTGCTGTTCTCATCGTTACCGTGATATTTTGTTCTGAAATAATAGAATTTGTTTGAGATTGAGAAGATTGAAAATTTTGTTGCTGTTTTTTGCATTTAATGACATAAATGAAACGCTGTTAGCCGATGTGCACGCCATCATACGCAACTGTGCGTTATTAACAAAAAACTAACCAACTTGGACAGTTCGTTGGCCTCCGACCAAGATAGGTTTGCCGAATCTTGATCAGGGACCAACCACTGCAGGTGCAGACCAAGTTGGTCAGTGTCTTGGTCAGTTTTTTAGTGTTCTTTGTAGTTTATTTACACTGTTGATCACGCGACTGCATACACTGCTGTATGCGCCGTTGTAAAAGCCAGTGGAAACGTTGCTCTATCGATGCTGTATACTTTGTTGTAAGCGCCGATGTTAACACCGTTATATCGCCATTGTATACGGCGTTGTAAGCACCAATGTAAACGTCGGTGGAAACGCCGTTGTAAATGCCGTTGTAAACGCCAATGTAAACGTCAGTGGAAACGTCGTTGTAAACGCCAATGCAAACTTCAGTGGAAACGTCGTTGTAAACGTCAATGTAAACGCCGGTGGAAACGAAACGCTGTTGTAAATGCTGTTATAAACTTCAGTGGAAACGCTGTTATAAATGCCGTTGCAAACGCCATTGGAAACGCCGTTGTAAATGCCGTTGTAAACGTCAGTGTAAACGCCAATGTACGCCGGTGGAAACGAAACGCCCTTGTAAATGCCGTTATAAACGCCAATGGAAACGCCGTTGGAAATGACGGTGCAAACGCCGTTGTAAACGCCGTTGTAAACGCCAATGTAAACGCCGGTGTAAACGTCGTTGTAAATACCGTTGTAAACGCTGGTGGTAAAGTCGTTGTAAATGCCGTTGTAAACGCTGGTGGTAACGTCGTTGTAATTGCCGTTGTAAACGCTGGTGGTAACGTCGTTGTAAATACCGTAAAGTCTTGCATATAAGGTTCCTCCCACTTATAAGACCCCCACCCAAAAGTGGGCGGAGTGTCACACGGCGGGAAACCAAAAAATTCAAAATTTTGACTTGGTCGAAACGCCACCCCGTTTATAAGGTCCGGATTTCATAATGTTCGCTTTATAAGACCTCCTCCCACTTATAAGGCTGTCACACAATTTTCCACTTTTTTTCAGAAATTTTTGATTTTCAAATTTATAAGGAGACCTTATATGCAAGACTTTACGGTACCGTTGTAAACGCTGGTGGTAAAGTCGTTATAAATGCCGTTGTAAACGCTGGTGGTAACGTCGTTGTAAATGCCGTTGTAAACGCTGGTGGTAACGTCGTTGTAAATGCCGTTGTAAACGCCGTTGTAAACGCCAATGTAAACGCCGGTGTAAACGTCGTTGTAAATACCGTTGTAAACGCTGGTGGTAACGTCGTTGTAAATGCCGTTGTAAACGCCGTTGTAAACGCCAATGTAAACGCCGGTGTAAACGTCGTTGTAAATACCGTTGTAAACGCTGGTGGTAAAGTCGTTGTAAATGCCGTTGTAAACGCTGGTGGTAACGTCGTTGTAAATGCCGTTGTAAACGCCGTTGTAAACGCCAATGTAAACGCCGGTGTAAACGTCGTTGTAAATACCGTTGTAAACGCTGGTGGTAAAGTCGTTGTAAATGCCGTTGTAAACGCTGGTGGTAAAGTCGTTGTAAATGCCGTTGTAAACGCTGGTGGTAACGTCGTTGTAAATGCCGTTGTAAACGCCGTTGTAAACGCCAATGTAAACGCCGGTGTAAACGTCGTTGTAAATGCCGTTGTAAACGCTGGTGGTAACGTCGTTGTAAATGCCGTTGTAAACGCCGTTGTAAACGCCAATGTAAACGCCGGTGTAAACGTCGTTGTAAATACCGTTGTAAACGCTGGTGGTAAAGTCGTTGTAAATGCCGTTGTAAACGCTGGTGGTAACGTCGTTGTAAATACCGTTGTAAACGCTGGTGGTAACGTCGTTGTAAATGCCGGTGTAGACGCTGTTGTAAATGCTGTTACATTCACTAATGTACACGCCGTTGTAATCGCCGTTGCCGTTACGCCTGTGTGAACGCCGGTATTTGCCTGCTATATACGCTGCTGTATACGCTGCTGTAACGCTGTTGCATACACCGTTGCAAACACCATTGTAAACGGCGGTTGAATACATGTTCACTGTTGTTTTCGTGGTTGTATTTTTTTCAATTGAATGTCTGACGATCTAGCAACAAAAAACTCACTCCTTTTGCAATTTACCTGCGTTTCGAACGCAAAATCCTCGGTGGAGGAATGATAGAACGGGCAACAGTTCGAGTCTGGATTTGTGGAATAGCAGCATCAACGGAGATAGAGCATGTTGCGGCCAGTTGCACACTACCGCTGTCAACACAATCGCACATGACCAATGTAGACGAATCACCGTCACCATGGACACTTTGCGCGTTCATGCTGCCCGAGCAAATCGTGTTCGCACTGATGTTGTAATCATTCACTGACCTGGTACTCATTGGACTGGTCAGCTTGTGCCCTAAAACAAAATATTCGGTTGGCTTTAACTCTCGTGTAGGTATTTTTTGAAATTTCAAATGCAACAGAAGAACTGCAGTTTGAGCTGGCATAGTTAGACAGGGTGAATCGTAAGTAGATATACTTGAGTTGGCTTGTGGTCACGCATGCGTAAAACAACGTTTAGCGTCGCTTTTTGCTTTGTGGCCTGCGGAGTAACACCGCGAGTGCTGGACAGTGTTCTTTGTGCGGTTTTGACTGGCAAACGAAGACCGCAGCGACCTCCGGGCTGGTCAGCTCGAGAAGTCTGCGGCGATGCAAAGTTGGTGCAAAGTGCTACTGATGGTTCACCATGTATACCATTGTTCAGACTTTTTCAAGAATATATAACTTCCACTGACCACAATTCCGCACGTGCTCTTCGGTGTCGCTCTGCGTGTCCGTTGAGCTGCTGTCCGCCGAGTACCGCTCGGTGTTATTGCCGGTGACCAGCCGGTGTTGTCGCGTTTTGTAGCGTCGCCGGCCCATTTTGACGACCTCGACCGTGGATGCCGTGTGCGTTTCACAGGAGGACGTCGCGTGTTGCTGACAGCCGACCAGTGGCGCACGTCGACAGATGCCCATCCAGTACTCCTTCGTCAGCCAGACGCTCACGAGCAGCCAGGTGACAAGCAGCGCCACGCCGAACCAATAGATCTGCTCTTGTTGAACGAGATAACGGTCGAATGACACCCGCAGCTGGCCGTTGTCGTCCGTTGAGTCGACAGTTGACGTTGACGTCATCGTGGGGAACATTGTGCGCTGAAGAAGTACACTGCTTGCTTTATTAGCCGAATTGCATGCCAGGTTTTTTTTGCTGGAGTAACAACAAGATTAGCGCTTTAAGAATTGTGATGTGTATCAGTGTAAAAGAAAAGAGCAAGGTCTCCCGATCAAACACATTGTGAGAAATTCTGGTGTTATTGGTTAAAAATTTTCAGCAATAATATACTGTATTCGTGGTTAGAATTTTTATTGTTTCCAGATGGTAAAAAAAAATTTACGTTTCGACACGTTTTTTTTCAAGTCGTATTATTGGCCACGACTCAAAAATGAAAAGATAAAAAGTTGGACCGATCAAAAAATGCTGTGAGAAACTACAATTGTATCATTTGGAAAATATAATATATGACAGAAAAAGTACTTACATGATGGTATAATACATGCGATGTACATGCAAACTTGTACATTCTATCTCTATGGTATTTCTGGACTTTAATTAGGTTTTAACGCCGTTGCGAAAAAAGCCAATGCAAAATTAGTTTCGCCAACTTTCAACACCAGCGACACAGAAGTGCTTATGCGTTTTCTCATTTTAGCGGAACATTCAAGTGAGCTGAGTGAGTAGTAGTAAGCAGTGCAAGAAATTCCAAATGCCTTTTTTTCAATTTCCGTGTAAAAAATGCAGCAGACTTTTCGAGGTTCTATTCTACTTTTGTTAGTCTTTACAAAACAGAACAAACTGTAGAAAATAAAGCAAACATTTACGCCAAAATGGCTGAAAGAATATGAAGCAAGAACAAAAAAAATAAATTATCGTTTCTAGAACAAGTTCTTCGAGCTTTTTGCTTCCGTCATTTTTCAAAGAAGAACAGAATGTTTTCCGGTTGGGTAAATGGAAATTGTCCGTCTCTGTGTTCTACATATGGAGAGGCCCATTAAAAGGCTTTCTTTCAATAAAGACCAGTTAGAATCGATAATCTAATTCAATGCGCCACACGGTTGGACAAATAACTTAGTTTCCAACCATTACCAAAATGTGCGGTGGATAAAAAACTTTTTTTCTGATAAACTCCTTTTCAATAAACCACTCGTCTCAAACCGATACACGCTTGCTGCGTCAAGGATAAAATAGAGTTTTCATGTCCGCAAATTCATTTTAGGTGGTCTTTAAGTGCATGCATGGGCGAAAAACGCAACAGCTCGTACTGTACATGTTCAACGAATGGTGCAATGCAACCTCATGGACAATAAAGAAAACTTTGGAACAGATAATTATTTAGACCATGTCAAATGCTGAAAACGGACTCAAACTAAAAGCTAAAACTGAACTATACCGAGACACGCATACAACTTTCATTGCATGCTACATTGCACAGCGCTGTTGTCAGTTGTTTGGTCAAAAACAGGAAATGCGCCGGAAGTGGAATTAAAACTGCATCGCAGGTTCATTTGACAAACGCCTCTACATTTTTTCGACCAAATATCAGTTTTCGAGTTGCGATAATGCACCCTGTTGTCCGAAAAGAAACATATAAACTTTTCTCGTTTCAGCAAACTTGCGGGGCCAACCGGACAAAAAGCCGCATGGCAGAAGCGAAAACAAACCGAGTCCACAATACAGGCGTCGCAAATTTGATTGCTGCGCAATGAGAACGTTTACCTATTTCTGCGTCGCGTGTAAACGCATATATTTTCAGTGTCGGTACCAGGATAATATTCCGTCCGAAAGAGACACCGCACAGTTCATATTTGCGGTATAGCGGCGATACAAAAACAAATGTCAAGGAACGGTTTACTATTGCTGAGAGGAACGGTGGGCGTGGTGTAGATGTAATGTTTTAACGAATGGATTGGTTGCATAATCCGCAGCAGACATTTTTCGATTCGGCAAATGTTAGTTACGATTAGCGGTAACCAACTTTTTTCTCTTTCTCAAACTGATCGAAACAGACAGATTCAAAACCCCATTTTTATCTTGGTTTCATTTCTCATGCTTCATGATCTTTAAAAAAATGAAGCGAATATACCTTATTTTGTAAAACACAAGTGTTTTTGTATAACGAAAGGAATATGCAAAAGTGGCTGTGGTTGAACCAAAAACAAACTAAACAAAAACTGTTGGAAAATGCTTGTTTCAAAACCACCAAAAGCAACAAGAATACAGCGTTTCATTATCAATGATAAAAAAAGTGGAATTTATGCCAAACATATCAATTTGCAAGCGAGTCACGTTGAAAAGCGTATGTTGTCACGGTCAATGCAGGTGGACATACAATGTACAGGGTGTCCCAAAAAAAACATAACAAAAGTAAATGGCTCGTGCGGCCGACTGGTTGCACGTGAAGCCGTGAAATTTGAAACACTTTTAGAAAAAAGGAACACATTTTGTGTGTCCAAATTTTATCCCGAAATTCCACTTTTTTAATAATATTTCAGCAGAAATACGTAAAAGCTCAAAAATCACCTAAATTCAGTTTTTTGACTCAAGATAAACATCATTGTTGTCATCGAGAATCTCATCTGGCAGTGGCACAAGCTCATCGTCAGCTTTAACTTTACTGATGTCATCATGTTCATGCTCACGTTCGTTCAGTTTCATGTTTCTCGGCTGCTCAATGTGTTTTCCATTGTTCTCAATTAACGACGACATTCGATGTTTGAAACTGATGATCACTTTCTGGTGCAGCGCCCGATCATCGATGATTTTTTTCTCACACCGCTGCAGTGGTGGGCGCCGAAAATGTCCCGCATTATCTGTCAGATGCCCCCAAACGCAGAACTCATGTTTCATGTCCGGACTCCTCTCGGGCCATTCAATTCTGCCCTTGCGGCCGATCCAGCGGTCACCGAACGACGCCGACAGCCACTCGCGCACTTGTTTCAATTTTCCTCTTGACTTATGGGTTTGGGGCACCTGAAGGAAATTGTGTACCGTTCGGCGCCCAACATTTTCTACAATTTGAAAACCAAAATTCGCAGTGGTGTGCAAAAAATCAACGATGATCGGGCGCGGCACCAGAATTGCTCATCAATTTTGAACACCGAATGTCGGCAATCATTGAGAACAATGAAAAAGACATTGGGCTGCTGAAAAAAGTGAAACTAAAGGGTCGAGAGGGAAAATCTGATGAGATCAGTGAAGACGAAGCTGAAGATGAACTTGCGCCACTGTCACATGTGAATCTCGATGACGACAACGATGATTATCCTGAGTCAAAATGCTGAAGTTGGGTGATTTTTGAGTTTTTACGCATTTCTGCTAAAATATTATTGAAAAAATGGAATTTCGGGATAAAATTTGGACACAAAAAATGTGTTCCTTTTTTCTAAAAGTGGTTCAAATTTCACGGCTTTACGTGCAACCAGTCGGCCGCACGAGCCATTTACTTTTGTTATGTTTTTTTTGGGACACCCTGTATGTACATATGCTGTACATACAACTCACAGTTCACATGCAAATAAAAAATGTTGCTTTTGTGAGGTGTGCTATCCCATTGGTTCCAATACGTGACAGTTTCAAGTTTTCAAATTTCAAATGCATGTCGCCAAAACAGAGTTAATGATTGGGCGTTTATCGCAATTA
>JASANC010004249.1:0-36971 GCA_030248135.1 Theristus sp. LFF4_11
TGAGATTGTTTTTTCAAAACGTCTCTCTTCATATAGCTGAAGTCATCATGATACTCTTTGGTCAACAGAGACAGTTCAGCGCAGCATAGGCAAATGGAAGCGTGGCTGATCAAAACTTGATGATCGACTGGGAAAGATGCAACAAAACCGTCTGTGAAAAAAGTTTCAACTTTTTTGTTTTTAAAAATCGGGTTGCAAAACGCGCATCGACATCGGCATTGCAATTGCAAGTTGCACTTTTGATTCAAAACAACGTATTCAACTTCAACAATATTTAATTTCAACGTAACGCACGATGGGCAACTGGCAATTGTTGCTGCTCAAAACTTGACGAGCGACTGCGAAAGATGTGACAAAACCGTCTCTGAAAAAGTTAGTTTTTTTTAATTGGGTCGAAAGTATTTACCATTCATTTTCACTTTGCAAAATGTTTGGGTCATGTTGGGGTAAACGGGTAAAAGAAGCAATGACTTTAAAACGAAATTATAAACGTCACTTTTTTGTTTCTTCTATTCATTTTTCACTTTAGAAAAAAGGCTTGGCTTATGTTAGCATAACCGGGTAAAAGAAGCATTAGCTTTTTAAAACGGGTATTTTTTAATGAAAAAAACGTTAATTTTTATATTTTTTTCAATCTTACTTAACTTACAAAAAGGCTTGACTTAGGTTAGGGTGAACGGGTAAAAATAGCAAAATCATAAACTTCGCATTTTCACTTTGCAAAAAGGCTTGGCTTAGGTAAACGGGTAAAAGAAGCATTAGCTTTTTAAGAACGGGTAATTGAAAAAAGAACGTTAATTTTTATGTTTTTTTCATTTTTACTTCACTTACAAAAAGGGGTGCCTTCGGTTAGGGTAAACGGGTAAAAATAGCAAAATCATAAACTTCGCATTTTTTATTTATTTGAATAACATTAAAAATATTGTATTGTAGGCGACTTCACTGCAGCACAAGGTAAATTTAGTTTCGTTTTAGAAAAAAGGCTTGGCTTATGTTAGGGTAACCGGGTAAAAGAAGCATTAGCTTTTTAAAACGGGTATTTTTAATGAAAAAAACGTTAATTTTTATATTTTTTGTTCAATCTTAATTAACTTACAAAAAGGGGTGCCTTCGGTTAGGGTGAACGGGTAAAAAATAGAAAAATCATAAACTTCGCATTTTCACTTTACAAAAAAAGGCTTGGCTTAGGTAAACGGGTAAAAAAGCATTAGCTTTTTAAAACGGGTAAATGAAAAAAAAAACGTTAGTTTTTATATTTTTTTCATTTTTACTTCACTTACAAAAAGGGGTGCCTTCGGTTAGGGTAAACGGGTAAAAATAGCAAAATCATAAACTTCGCATTTTTTATTTATTTGAATAACATTAAAAATATTGTATTGTAGGCGACTTCACTGCAGCACAAGGTAAATTTTCTTCAGGGTTATTATTCAGTAAACGTTACTGTTTTTTCTTTCTAAGTCAATGCCACTTCACCAAAAAGGCTTGGCATTGATTAAGCCACATACGCTCGGGTCAATTGGCTAGTTACTACTAAATTTACAATTTGTCTGTCTGTCTGTCTGTCCCTGTCATTTTCATGAAATTTGAATTGGCGCTCATTTTTGCTATTTAAGAAAAATCCATCTCGATTTCCTTAACCTATTTTTATTAATGCCAGTTGAGATTGTTTTCTCAAAACGTCGCTCTTCATAGCTGGAGTCATCATGATACTCTTTGGACAACAGAGACAGTTCAGCGCAGCATAGGCAAATGTAGGGTTAGGGGCTTTGAAAAAAAAATTTTTTTTATTTTTTTTCGTTTTTTTTTTTAAATTTGAATTTTTTTTTAAACTTAAAAAAAAATTTGAAAAATTTTTCTTCTACTTTGCTCTGAAAATTCGATTTATGGCATAATTTTTTGAAAGTTCAAACCAAATTTTCTTCCCAACTTCTTTGTGTGCTTAGGTACATGTCATTATTTGGTCATTTTGACCGACGTACTCCATGTTTTTCGATTTGGATGACTTCTAGAGTCAATTTTTAGCGTTGAAATGACTTAACTGAATTGAAATATCGTTTCAGAAATCGTTTTCTTGCAACTTAGAACATGTTTTTTCAGTCGGTAGGCCATGAGATGAACATGATATCTTGTTGATTGGCGTACGTTATAGGTCTACAATGGAGTTGTGCGATATATTGTTAAACAATTGGAGCGGGGATGTTGGTTAATACCACATCACACGACCGTTTTTCAGATACCCGATAACATGGCCACATGTTAAAACTTGCGTGCTGAGCTAAACTAACGTGTTAAACTTGCGTCTGTCAGTTGCCCGCAACGTGATCGCGAAATCATGGTACGTGTTTTCGATACGATGATTTGAAGAGTGGGCTCTCGCCATGTGGCAGATAGCATAGCTGGTTGAACCTGAAAGTAAGTGTCTGGGGGGGGGGGGGGGGGGCCCCCACCGGGTCGACAGGGGTTGCCGACTTAGCTACAGCAAACAGGAATTTTTGAACACAGTCAAATTTTGGTAATTTTCTAAAGAGGAACAACTAAGAACGGTTCAATATTTAAGTACACGTCGAAAATTGTCCTGTTTTACTGTTGAAAATGCAACTTTCCCTCTATGAAATGGACATAATTTCAATAAAACACGATTTTCGCTCTTATAGTTTTCCGGATCGTTCTGAAAATAGTCTAGATGAACTCAGCTCGACGAGACGCTTCGAACAAACCTAACTTGTAAAAAAAAAATTAAAAAAAAAAAAATTTTTAATTTAAAAAAAAATCCGGATTTTTTTCCCCTATCCCTAGGCAAATGGAAGCGTGGCTGATAAAAACTTGATGATCAACTGGCATTAATAAAAATAGGTTAAGGAAATTGAGATGAAGTTTTCTTAAATAGCAAAAATGAGCGAAGTTTTCTTAAATAGCAAAAATGAGCGCCAATTCAAATTTCATGAAAATGACAGGGACAGACAGACAGACAAATTGCATTTTTAGTATAATAGACTAGCAAATTGACCCGTGCCTACGGCACGGTTAGCTGATAAATACAACTATTATTTTTGAGTTTATTTTCCCTTGTGAGTTGCATTTTACTGTCATGACGGTTAAAAGTATGATAAAACAATTTTTGATCAGCAACACCCAACTGCTTCGTTTAAAATTCCCGTCCAAAGAATTTAAAAAAAACCTCTTCTGATTAGAATCATTCAACTGTTACTCTCGTTAAAAAATTGATCGATTTTATGTCGACCGTTCCACTGCTTCGCCGTCGATCATGGCCACATCTTTGTTGATGCTGCAATCTATATCTTGTGGAACTACAGTCTATTTTTTGTTCAGAAACAATCAATTACTTCTTGTTAGCTTTTGTAATTCGATTGAAGTTCTATCTTTTCGTGTAAAGGAGGCGGCGTAATGTTGAATGATGTGTGGAAAAGCCGCACAGCTGATAAGATGTGTCGCGCCCGAACGTAGTTCGAATACTATATAAAATAAAATTATTTAGTAAGGAAAGATTCTGATTAGCTTTTTCCTCAATTTTTTTGCACGAATCTGCCGATAGAATACGTCAAGTTTTAATGATTTCAAATTGCCGCACAGCCATAAAAATTTTTCCCTATCTTTGCGTGCAAACGCATATTAATTGGGGCCCGTTTAATAAGAAAGATAATAGTTGGCAAACAGCAGCAACAGCCAAATCAAAGTGGTCGATTGTTTTCATTGCATAAGAATGATGATGATTAGGACTTTTACAGAACATAGAGAGTAAAAAATTCTCTTAAATAAAAAATGGAGTGCAGCTAGAGATGATGATAGATATATGGCAAATTCAGAATAGCTTGGCGCCAATTCAAATCGACAAAAATTGACACGCTAAGACACACACACACACGGTCTTCCTGTTTTAGTAGTATAGACTAGCCAATTGACCCGAGCGTATGTGGCTTAATCAATGCCAAGCCTTTTTGGTGAAGTGGCATTGACTTAGAAAGTAAAAAACAGTAACGTTTACTGAATAATAACCCTGAAGAAAATTTACCTTGTTCTGCCGTGAAGTCGCCTACAATACAATATTTTTAATGTATTTAAATAAATAAAAAATGCGAAGTTTATGATTTTGCTATTTGTACCCGTTTACCCTAACCGAAGGCAAGCCTTTTTGTAAGTGAAGTAAAATTGAATAAAAAATATAAAAACTAACGTTTTTTTTCATTTACCCGTTTTAAAAAGCTAATGCTTTTTTTACCCGTTTAGCTAAGCCTTTGTAAAGTGAAAATGCGAAGTTTATGATTTTGCTATTTTTTCCCGCGTTCACCCTAACCTAAGTCAAGCCTTTTTGTATGTGAAGTAAGATTGAATAAAAACATAAAAAATAACGTTTTTTTCAATTACCCGTTTTAAAAAGCTAATGCTTTTTTACCCGTTTACCTAAGCCAAGCCTTTTTTGCAAAGTGAAAATGCAAAGTTTATGATTTTGCTATTTTTACCCGTTCACCCTAACCTAAGTCAAGCCTTTTTGTAAGTTAAGTAAGATTGAATAAAAAATATAAAAATTAACGTTTTTTCATTAAAAAATACTCGTTTTAAAAAGCTAATGCTTCTTTTACCCGGTTACCCTTACATAAGCCAAGCCTTTTTTGTGAAGTGAACATGAATAGAAGAAACAAAAAAGTGACGTTTATAATTTCGTTTTCCAGTTTTGCTTCTTTTTACCCGTTTACCCCAACATGACCCAAACATTTTGCAAAGTGAAAATGAATGGTAAAACCATTTCTACTGTAAAAAGATCGGTCGGGCGGGTACTGCAGAGATAGAGAGAAAGTTTGTAAGCTTAAGAAAATGTGTGGCAGTTTTTCTACGCTGTTAAAAGAATCGGATATGTCGATTAAACTGCGCTTCAACCCAATCGCGCGTTTTTTATTGTATCATGAAATGTGACATTTCACCAATGCAGCAGCAACGTGGGAGCGGGGGCTTTGTATCCAGAGTCGGTATGAGGGCTCATTTCTAAATTAAATAATCAACGTTTAATTGAAGAAGAATGGGGTGTGTGTTTAATCACTAATTGTAGTTCGCTTAACTTTTAATTATTCAAATTCCAACGCATAAAGTTGTGTATGAGCGGTATCTTTTATTTGATACAGACCGGACAACGATTACAAAAATTGTAAGAAATATTCAACGTGTTGAAAGTATCAGTCAAAAACCAAGAGTGTCCAAAAAGCCTAACTGTCTAACTAACTCCTAACTCCTCTCGAATCGAAAGAGAGAGCTGCTTTTATAGCAGGTTGTTGTGTTTACAACACAAACTCACATCCAAAGGTAGACTACGCATTCTGAAATGTCAGCATCCAAAAATAGCACAAAATCAGACAAAATCCGACAAAAACCATTAAGTGGACAAAATCAGACAAAAACCATTAAGTGGGCGAAATCAGACAAAAACCATTAAGTGGGCGAAAATAATCACGAAAAGCCTGTAAATGTCAAACATAATTTAAATCAAAAAAGATACAAAGTAATAAGCACATTATAGCATCAGATATCTATATACCCTCATAAAACAAAATAGCACGTCTGTACACTTTCCTGAATATTCTTTAAATCAAAAAAGATACAAAGTAATAAGCACATTATAGCATAAGGTATCAATATACCCTCATAAAACAAAATAGCACGTCTGTACACTTTCCTGAATATTCTTTAAATCAAAAAAAGATACAAAGTAATAAGCACATTATAGCATAAGGTATCAATACACCCTCATAAAACAAAATAGCACGTCTGTACACTTTCCTGAATATTCATGTTGCACATTATAAAAGTACCGTATTACCTCTAATAAACCCCCATATGAGTATTTATTAAGAAGATTGTGAAGAAACACGTTCAATTGTTTTGTATTTAATCAAAAACCAAACAATAGTCCAACCAATTTTTACATAACTAATTTATACCGACAACCACAATTTACTATCAGTGTGAGTAAAACGTATAGTAAAAGTAACGTGTGTACAACCCCATTCAAGTAAAAACACATAAGCACACATGTATGTCTATATCAAGGTAACCGTCTGTCATGATATCTGTGTGATGTAATTCTTATGTGTGTACTTTATACATTTCAGCCAATCGGCTTGTACAGCCAATCAGTATGTTTTAATGTTTCTTTATGTGGTAACCAATTACTATGTTACATTCGTACATTGTTTTGTAACCAATCATCGTGATGTGACTGTACATACTTTTATAATGTGCAACATGAATATTCAGGAAAGTGTACAGACGTGCTATTTTGTTTTATGAGGGTATATTGATACCTTATGCTATAATGTGCTTATTACTTTGTATCTTTTTTGATTTAAAGAATATTCAGGAAAGTGTACAGACGTGCTATTTTGTTTTATGAGGGTATATAGATATCTGATGCTATAATGTGCTTATTACTTTGTATCCTTTTTTTGATTTAAATTATGTTTGACATTTACAGGTTTTTCGTGATTGTTTTCGCCACTTCATGGTTTTTTGTCTGATTTCGCCCACTTAATGGTTTTTGTCCGATTTCGCCCACTTAATGGTTTTTGTCTGATCTTGTCTGATTTTGTGCTATTTTTGGATGCTGACATTTCAGAATGCGTAGTCTACCTTTGGATGTGAGTTTGTGTTGTAAACACAACAACCTGCTATAAAAGCAGCTCTCTCTTTCGATTCAAGTTAGTTAGACAGTTAGGCTTTTTGGACACTCTTGGTTTTTGACTGATACTTTCAACACGTTGAATATTTCTTACAATTTTTGTAATCGTTGTCCGGTCTGTATCAAATAAAAGATACCGCTCATACACAACTTTATGCGTTGGAATTTGAATAATTAAAAGTTAAGCGAACTACAATTAGTGATTAAACACACACCCCATTCTTCTTCAATTAAACGTTGATTATTTAATTTAGAAATGAGCCCTCATACCGACTCTGGATACAAAGCCCCCGCTCCCACGTTGCTGCTGCATTGGTGAAATGTCACATTTCATGATACAATAAAAAACGCGCGATTGGGTTGAAGCGCAGTTTAATCGACATATCCGATTCTTTTAACAGCGTAGAAAAACTGCCACACATTTTCTTAAGCTTACAAACTTTCTCTCTATCTCTGCAGTACCCGCCCGACCGATCTTTTTACACTACCCAATTAAAAAACTAACTTTTTTCAAAGACGGTTTTGTTACATCTCTTGCAGTCGCTCGTCAAGTTTTGAGCAGCAACAATTGCCAGTTGCCCATCGTGCGTTACGTTGAAATTATCGCTCATAACCATGGAGTATCAATTTGAAAATGAAACATGGAGTATCAGTTTCAATGAAATTTACTTGTTTTGAATCCAAAGTGCAACTTGCAATGCCGATGTCGATGTGCGTTTTGCAACCCGACTTTTAAAAACAAAAAAGTTCAAACTGTTTTCAAAGACGGTTTTGTTACATCTTTCCCAGTCGATCATCAAGTTTTGATCAGCCACGCTTCCATTTGCCTATGCTGCGCTGAACTGTCTCTGTTGACCAAAGAGTATCATGATGACTTCAGCTATATGAAGAGAGACGTTTTGAAAAAACAATCTCAACTGGCATTAATAAAAACAGGTTAAGGAAATTGAGATGAAGTTTTCTTAAATAGCAAAAATGAGCGCCAATTCAAATTTCATGAAAATGACAGGGACAGACAGACAAATTGCATTTTTAGTATAATAGACTAGCCAATTGACCCGAGCGTATGTGGCTTAATCAATGCCAAGCCTTTTTGGTGAAGTGGCATTGACTTAGAAAGAAAAAAACAGTAACGTTTACTGAATAATAACCCTGAAGAAAATTTACCTTGTGCTGCCGTGAAGTCGCCTACAATACAATATTTTTAATGTATTTAAATAAATAAAAAATGCGAAGTTTATGATTTTGCTATTTTTACCCGTTTACCCTAACCGAAGGCAAGCCTTTTTGTAAGTGAAGTAAAATTGAATAAAAAATATAAAAACTAACGTTTTTTTCATTTACCCGTTTTAAAAAGCTAATGCTTTTTTACCCGTTTACCTAAGCCAAGCCTTTTTTGTAAAGTGAAAATGCGAAGTTTATGATTTTGCTATTTTTCCCCGTTCACCCTAACCTAAGTCAAGCCTTTTTGTATGTGAAGTAAGATTGAATAAAAACATAAAAATTAACGTTTTTTTCAATTACCCGTTTTAAAAAGCTAATGCTTCTTTTACCCGTTTACCTAAGCCAAGCCTTTTTTGCAAAGTGAAAATGCGAAGTTTATGATTTTGCTATTTTTACCCGTTCACCCTAACCTAAGTCAAGCCTTTTTGTAAGTTAAGTAAGATTGAATAAAAAACATAAAAATTAACGTTTTTTTCATTAAAAAATACCCGTTTTAAAAAGCTAATGCTTCTTTTACGTACCCGGTTACCCTAACATAAGCCAAGCCTTTTTTCTAAAGTGAAAAATGAATAGAAGAAACAAAAAAGTGACGTTTATAATTTCGTTTTGCAGTCATTGCTTCTTTTTACCCGTTTACCCCAACATGACCCAAAGATTTTGCAAAGTGAAAATGAATGGTAAATACCATTTCGACCCAATTAAAAAACTAACTTTTTTCAGACACGGTTTTGTTACATCTTTCGCAGTCGCTCGTCAAGTTTTGAGCAGCAACAATTGCCAGTTGCCCATCGTGCGTTACGTTGAAATTATCGCTCATAACCATGGAGTATCAATTTGAAAATGAAACATGGAGTATCAATTTCAATGAAATTTACTTGTTTTGAGTCCAAAGTGCAACTTGCAATGCCGATGTCGATAAGCGTTTTGCAACCCGATTTTTAAAAACAAAAAAGTTCAAATTTTTTTCAAAGACGGTTTTGTTACATCTTTCCCAGTCGATCATCAAGTTTTGATCAGCCACGCTTCCATTTGCCTATGCTGCGCTGAACTGTCTCTGTTGACCAAAGAGTATCATGATGACTCCAGCTATGAAGAGTCGACGTTTTGAAAACAATCTCAACTGGCATTAATAAAAAAATAGGTTAAGGAAATTGAGATGAAGTTTTCTTAAATAGCAAAAATGAGCGCCAATTCAAATTTCAAAAAAGTGACAGGCACAGACAGACAAATTGTAAATTTAATAATAGATAATAGACTAGGCAATTGACCCGAGCGTATGTGGCTTAATCAATGCCAAGCCTTTTTGGTGAAGTGGCATTGACTTAGAAAAAAAAACAGTAACGTTTACTGAATAATAACCCTGAAGAAAATTTACCTTTGTGCTGCCGTGAAGTCGCCTACAATACAATATTTTTTAATGTTATTTAAATAAATAAAAAATGCGAAGTTTATGATTTTGCTATTTTTACCCGTTTACCCTAACCTGAAGGCAAGCCTTTTTGTAAGTGAAGTAAAATTGAATAAAAAATATAAAAACTAACGTTTTTTTCATTTACCCGTTTTAAAAAGCTAATGCTTTTTTACCCGTTTACCTAAGCCAAGCCTTTTTTGTAAAGTGAAAATGCGAAGTTTATGATTTTTCTATTTTTTACCCGTTCACCCTAACCTAAGTCAAGCCTTTTTGTATGTGAAGTAAGATTGAATAAAAAACATAAAAATTAACGTTTTTTTTCAATTACCCGTTTTAAAAAGCTAATGCTTCTTTTACCCGTTTACCTAAGCCAAGCCTTTTTTGCAAAGTGAAAATGCGAAGTTTATGATTTTGCTATTTTTACCCGTTCACCCTAACCTAAGTCAAGCCTTTTTGTAAGTTAAGTAAGATTGAATAAAAAATATAAAAATTAACGTTTTTTTCATTAAAAAATACCCGTTTTAAAAAGCTAATGCTTCTTTTACCCGGTTACCCTAACATAAGCCAAGCCTTTTTTCTAAAGTGAAAAATGAATAGAAGAAACAAAAAAGTGACGTTTATAATTTCGTTTTGCAGTCATTGCTTCTTTTTACCCGTTTACCCCAACATGACCCAAACATTTTGCAAAGTGAAAATGAATGGTAAATACCATTTCGACCCAATTAAAAAACTAACTTTTTTCAGAGACGGTTTTGTCACATCTTTCGCAGTCGCTCGTCAAGTTTTGAGCAGCAACAATTGCCAGTTGCCCATCGTGCGTTACGTTGAAATTAAATATTGTTGACGTTGAATACGTTGTTTTGAATCCAAAGTGCAACTTGCAATGCCGATGTCGATGCGCGTTTTACAACCCGATTTTTAAAAACAAAAAAGTTCAAACTTTTTTCACAGACGGTTTTGTTACATCTATCCCAGTCGATCATCAAGTTTTGATCAGCCACGTTTCCATTTGCCTATGCTGCGCTGAACTGTCTCTGTTGACCAAAGAGTATCATGATGACTTCAGCTATATGAAGAGAGACGTTTTGAAAAAAACAATCTCAACTGGCATTAATAAAAATAGGTTAAGGAAATTGAGATGAAGTTTTCTTAAATAGCAAAAATGAGCGCCAATTCAAATTTCATGAAAATGACAGGGACAGACAAATTGCATTTTTAGTATAATAGACTAGCCAATTGACCCGATCGTATGTGGCTTAATCAATGCCAAGCCTTTTTGGTGAAGTGGCATTGACTTAGAAAGAAAAAAACAGTAACGTTTACTGAATAATAACCCTGAAGAAAATTTACTTTGTGCTGCCGTGAAGTCGCCTACAATACAATATTTAAAAAAAAATAAAAAATGCGAAGTTTATGACTTTGCTATTTTACCCGTTTACCCTAACTGAAGGCAAGTCTTTTTGTAAGTGAAGTAAAATTGAATAAAAAATATAAAAACTAACGTTTTTTTCATTTACCCGTTTTAAAAAGCTAATGCTTTTTTACCCGTTTACCTAAGCCAAGCCTTTTTTGTAAAGTGAAAATGCGAAGTTTATGATTTTGCTATTTTTCCCCGTTCACCCTTACCTAAGTCAAGCCTTTTTGTAAGTTAAGTAAGATTGAATAAAAAATATAAAAATTAACGTTTTTTTCATTAAAAATTACCCGTTTTAAAAACTAATGCTTCTTTTACCCGGTTACCCTAACATAAGCCAAGCCTTTTTCCTAAAGTGAAAATGAATAGAAGAAACAAAAAAGTGACGTTTATAATTTCGTTTTGCAGTCATTGCTTCTTTTTACCCGTTTATATATAAAATACCCCAACATGACCCAAACATTTTGCAAAGTGAAAATGAATGGTAAATACCATTTCGACCCAATTAAAAAACTAACTTTTTTCAGAGACGGTTTTGTCACATCTTTCGCAGTCGCTCGTCAAATTTTGAGCAGCAACAATTGCCAGTTGCCCATCGTGCGTTACGTTGAAATTAAATATTGTTGAAGTTGAATACGTTGTTTTGAATCAAAAGTGCCACTTGCAATTGCACTGCCGATGTCGATGCGCGTTTTGCAACCCGATTTTTAAAAACAAAAAAAGTTCAAACTTTTTTCACAGACGGTTTTGTTGCATCTTTCCCAGTCGATCATCAAGTTTTGATCAGCCACGCTTCCATTTGCCTATGCTGCGCTGAACTGTCTCTGTTGACCAAAGAGTATCATGATGACTTCAGCTATATGAAGAGCGACGCTTTTAGAAAAAAATCTCAACGGGCTTTGATAAAAATAGGTTAAGGAAATTGAGATGGATTTTTCTTAAATAGCAAAAATGAGCGCCAATTCAAATTTCAAAAAAATGACAGGGACAGACAAATTGCATTTTTAGTATAATAGATAGATAGATAGCCAATTGACCCGAGCGTATGTGGCTTAATCAATGCCAAGCCTTTTTGGTGAAGTGGCATTGACTTAGAAAGAAAAAAACAGTAACGTTTACTGAATAATAACCCTGAAGAAAATTTACCTTGAGCTGCCGTGAAGTCGCCTACAATACAATATTTTTTAATGTATTTAAATAAATAAAAAATGCGAAGTTTATGGTTTTGCTATTTTTACCCGTTCACCCGTTCACCTTAACCGAAGGCAAGCCTTTTTGTAAGTGAAGGAAAATTGAATAAAAAATATAAAAACTCACGTTTTTTTCATTTACCAGTTTTAAAAAGCTAATGCTTTTTTTACCCGTTTACCTAAGCCAAACCTTTTTTGTAAAGTGAAAATGCGAAGTTTATGATTTTGCTATTTTTTCCCCGCTCTCCCTAACCTAAGTCAAGCCTTTTTGTATGTGAAGTAAGATTGAATAAAAACATAAAAATTAACGTTTTTTTCAATTACCCGTTTTAAAAAGCTAATGCTTCTTTTTTTACCCGTTTACCTAAGCCAAGTCTTTTATGCAAAGTAAAAATGCGAAGTTTATGATTTTGCTATTTTTTACCCGTTCACCATAACCTAAGTCAAGCCTTTTTGTATGTGAAGTAAGATTGAATAAAAACATAAAAATTAACGTTTTTTTTTTCAATTACCCGTTTTAAAAAGCTAATGCTTTTTTTACCCGTTTACCTAAGCCAAGCCTTTTTTGCAAAGTGAAAATGAATAGAAGAAACAAAAAGTGACGTTTATAATTTCGTTTTGCAGTCATTGCCTCTTTTTACCCGTTTACCCCAACATGACTCAAACATTTTGCAAAGTGAAAAAGAATGGTAAATACCATTTTGACCCAATTAAAAAAAAAACTTTTTTTTCAGAGACGGTTTTGTTACATCTTTCGCAGTCGCTCGTCAAGTTTTGAGCAGCAACAATTGCCAGTTGCCCATCGTGCGTTACGTTGAAATTATCGCTCATAACCATGGAGTATCAATTTGAAAATGAAACATGGAGTATCAATTTCAATGAAATTTACTTGTTTTGAATCCAAAATGCAACTTGCAATGCCGATGTCGATGTGCGTTTTGCAACCCGATTTTTAAAAACAAAAAAGTTCAAACTTTTTTCAAAGACGGTTTTGTTACATGTTTCCCAGTCGATCATAAAGTTTTGATCAGCCACGCTTCCATTTGCCTATGCTGCGCTGAACTGTCTCTGTTGACCAAAGAGTATCATGATGACTCCAGCTATGAAGAGCGACGTTTTGAGAAAACAATCTCAACTGGCAATGATAAAAATAGGTTAAGGAAATTGAGATGGAGTTTTCTTAAATAGTAAAAATGAGCGCCAATTCAAATTGCAAAAAAATGACAGGGACAGACAAATTGCATTTTTAGTATAATAGATAGCAAATTGACCCGTGCCTACGGCACGGTTAGCTGATAACTACAATTATTAGTAGCAGTAGCAACACAATCATATCTGCATTGCCATTCAAAATATGAAAAACAATCTTTTTAATCAGCAACAAACAACTGCCATTTAAAGTATCAAGATAAACTCTGATTTATTACCTTCTTCAATGTCGCTTAATTGTCGTTTCATTCTTCTTTGTATTCCATTGTCATTCCCGTTTAAAGTATCAAAAAACAATGTTCTTTGATCAGCGACAATTAACAGCCATTCCCCTCAAAATATCAAAAATCAATCTTGTTTTGTTAGCTTTTCCATGTCGTCAAATGTCGTTCAACTACCATTCCTAATCAAAAAAAATAAAAAAACGTCGTTTGATCTGCAACAATTAACCGATACCGGTTTAAAATATTTGAAAAACTAAAAGCAAGCTGTTTCAGTCAGCTGCACTTCGCTGTCATTTCTTTTCAGTATAACAAAAACAATCTTGTATTATGATCAGCAACAACTATCCCGTTCAGAAAGCAATCTTTCAATCTTTTTAGTCAGTTTCATTTCACTGTGATGACCGTTAAAAGTATAATAATACAATCTTTGATCAGCAACACTCAAATGCTATTCCCGTTCAAAATATAAAAAAAATCATTCCCGTTTAAGGGTTCAAAAAACAATCTTTTGATGATGAGCCACAATTAACAGTTATTCCCGCTCAAAGCATCAAAAATCAATCTTTGCTATTCCTGTTAAAAAAAATTAAAAAAACATGTCGTTTGATCAGCAACAATCAGCTGATACCGGTTTACAATATTTAAAAAATTGAAAGCAATCTGGTTCAGTCAGCTGCATTTCGCTGTCATTTCTGTTCAGTATAACAAAAACAATAGTGTATATGATCAGCAACAACTATCCCGTTCAAAAAGCAATCTTTTAAACTTCTTAGTGAGTTGCATTTTACTGTCATGACCGTTAAAAGTATAATAATACAATCTTTGATCAGCAACACTCAAATGCTATTCCCGTTCAAAATATAAAAAAAATCATTCCCGTTTAAGGTGTCAAAAAACAATCTTTCGATGATGAGCGACAATTAACAGTTATTCCCGCTCAAAGCATCAAAAATCAATCTTTGCTATTCCTGTTCAAAAAAATAAAAAAACATGTCGTTTGATCAGCAACAATCAGCTGATACCGGTTTACAATATTTAAAAAATTGAAAGCAATCTGGTTCAGTCAGCTGCATTTCGCTGTCATTTCTGTTCAGTATAACAAAAACAATCGTGTATATGATCAGCAACAACTATCCCGTTCAAAATTTAAAAAATTGAAAGCAATCTGGTTCAGTCAGCTGCATTTCGCTGTCATTTCTGTTCAGTATAACAAAAACAATCGTGTATATGATCAGCAACAACTATCCCGTTCAAAAAGCAATCTTTTAAACTTCTTAGTGAGTTGCATTTTACTGTCATGACCGTTAAAAGTATGATAAAACAATTTTTGATCAGCAATGCCCAACTGCTTCGTTCAAAATTCCCGTTCAAAATATTTAAAAAACCTCTTCTGATCAGAATCATTCAACTGTTACTCGTTAAAAAAAATGATCGATTGTATGTGGATCGTTCCACTGCTTCGCCGTCGATCATGGCCACATCTTTGTTGATGCTGCAATCTATATCTTGTGGAACTACAATCTATTTCTTGTTCAGAAACAATCAATTACTTCTTGTTAGCTATTGTAATTCGATTGAAGTTCTATCTTTTCCGTGTAAAGGAGGCGGAGTAATGTTGAATGATGTGTGGAAAAGCCGCACAGCTGAAAAGATGTGTCGCACCCGAACGCACCCGAACGTAGTTCGAATACGATATAAAATAAAATTATTTAGTGAGGAAAGATTCTGATTAGCTTTTTCCCGAATTTTTTGCACGAATCTGCCGACAGAATACGGCAAGTTTCGGTGATTTCAAATTGCCGCACAGCCATGAAAAATTTTCTCTATCTTTGCGTGCAAACGCATATTGATTAATAAGAAATCTTTTTAATAAGAAAGATAATAGATGGCAAACAGCAGCAACAGCCAAATCAAAGTGGTCGATTGTTTTCATTGCATGAGAATGATGATGATCAGGACTTTGTACAGAACATAGAGAGTAAAAAATTCTCATGAATCTTGAAGTAAAAATGGAGTGCAGCTGGAGATGATGATATATATATGGCAAATTCAGAATAGCTTGGCGCCAATTCAAGTCGACCAAAATTGACACGCTAAGACACACGGTCTTCCTGTTTTAGTAATATAGATAGAAGATAGATAGAAGATAGATAAAGCTGTGCAAAATCAATCAGGGAGTCCGAAGAACCACATTTGACGTGTAAGCGCCTCCCGAATGATTCCCGTATGGCTGAATTTTTCATAATGCTGATGCCCGAGCTGCATAATAAAACTCCACATCGTCCTTGTTTCATCAGTTTTCGTTCGTTTCACCCATAATACTGAGCTGTATCAATTGAATTGCATTATTGATGTCATCATGTCGTTGGTCCACGGTTCACCAGTGCGTCAACATCTGCTGCAAAGTTCAGCATCATCATCGTCAGTAAATTCGAATCAGTCCAACATCGGCCGTCCACACTCTCCTTCACAAGCTGCAACAAGGGCTTCTGCGTCTTCATCATTTGCTTGGCCGGAGGATCTTGCACCGCAACGCGAATTTGTCCTCACGTTCATCGCGCAGCAGAAACAAGCCGTTAGTTTGATGCGCCTTGCGACAAGAAAATGATTTTATATCCCGCAAACACATTCATGATTGCAGATTCATCAAAGGAAAAGCAAGCAATTGTTTATTGATGCTTTGTTGTGAAGTGTGTTGAATAAACTGCACGTTGAATCCCAGTTTACTTCACGTCTGTTCGTTTGGATTCCTGCGTGCTCACCAAATGGAATGGGACACAAATTACCGCCGCAAGCCTTTTGTTTTATAAACTCAATCTTTCAGCTGAGCGAGAGCGCCGAGAACTCACCATTGGAAGTGATCTCTCAAATCAGCCATCAGTTGACAACTGCGCAGCAGACAGTGATACAACGCCAGCAACAGCAAGAGGGCAAAGATCCAATGGCAACCTTGCTGAAGTTTCTTGTGAACGTCGAACAAAAGACCGGCATCAGTTTTCCGTGAGTTCTTAAAAGCTCTTTATTGACATGCTAATCACCATTTTACGTTTAATCATTTGTTCCGTTAATTCGTAATTTAGTTTCTTGTTGCCTGTAAATTTTGTGTCTTGCAGAAACCTGTTGTACGGTGTGTTTGCGGTGCCAACGTTGTTGGTGCTCGTTTCTGACGACCGCCAATTGGTGTGCAACTCAATCGCAGGCATCTATCCAATTGTCTGCTTGGCACTATTGGTCTCGCAGCATCTCAGTGGAAAGGTTTACATTCATTCCTCAGTGTTCTTGGAACCGAAGCCTTAATGAAGGGCACAATCACCGTTTTCCTCTTAAGTTCAAAGGCGTGCCGCAGTGGCTGTGCATTTTCTGGGCAGCCTACGCAGCGATGGGAGTGGTCGACACAAAGTTCGTCAACGTGTTCTACTGGCTCATCAAATTTCTGGCACTCGTCATTTGGCAACTTTTATGGTTTCTGTTCTTGGAGCATGAAATGTTGCTTGTGCCCGAAGAGTCTAGTCAATCGAATGAAGAGGAAAAGCAACAACAACAACCGGAGCCACAGCCAGAACCAAAAGCTGAGCCAGAGCCAGTACCGGAGCCAGAACCCGAGCCAGAACCAGAGCCACAGCCAGAGCCAGTGCCGGAGCCTGCGGAGCTGCAACCACCACAGGATCTGGCACAGCTGACCCCGTCAGCTGTTCAGGTTGGTGGACATGCGTCGCAGAGTGTTTGCACCACAACGAACATGTACAGTGTACAACGGTGCTTGTTTTGAAACCAGGAAGTGCAACGAGTGGCGGTGCCTGGTGAACGACAGCTGCGTGTGCCAGTGGCTGCAGTCGAATACGAGGATTGGAAGGACTTTTGGCAGTCGATCGACATCAACCTCAGTGATCGATACAGAGTCACTAAATACGCCGTTCCTGCTAGTCTGCAGCTTCTTTGTTGTGCTTGTCTGTTTTGCTGATTCACTGACTATTTCATCAGTGTTGTTCCTGTGGCATTTGGCATTCAGTGACTTCGGACGGTTACATGCGTGGTTTCGAAGGTCACCCCATGGGCCAGTCAAACGTGGCCTTGTGGTATCAACATGGTGAGCCGGTGATGGGTGCCATTTGGGAAGAAGACGGCAAGATCAAAACAAACTTTGGTTGGGGTGGTCATCAGTACAACGAAAAGAGCACACGCCGACTGCAGGTCTGCAAATGCTTCTTAGGTTCTATCAGTATTTAGGTCGTTGCCACAACAAATCTCGCAGGTGATCACGTACCACCCACGCTGGTCAACGTTCGAGATTGACTGGCAGACTTACAAAACTGCCACAGATGCCTCGAGTGGCTGGAAGCCTGCCAAAGTGAAAGACTGTGCGCCGTGCATTGTCACGGACAAAACGGGACGGCAGTGGCTTGGAAAGGTGCATTTGCTCTGGTAATCACGCTCAATCGTTTAACTGAGCAATGATGAACATCGTGGTATGCAGGTGATGGTATCGGAAGAGAAAGCGTCGTATCCAGACGACAACAAAGAACACGTGATAGTTGGCCCTGATGTGCAAAACTTTCTCGTTCTCTGTAAACGTCCGAAGACACAGGACCAGCAGCAGTAACGTCGCCAAAAAAGTCGCTCAAAATTGATATTCACCGTGTGATTTTTGCACTGATTCAAAGTTAAAACCATGAAACTGATTTGTGTTCAAGCATATATAGTGAGTTAGACAATATGCAGTAAAAGGGTTTGCAGCAGCTACACACAAAAAATAATGCAGAAGCAGATTCAAATACAGTCGTTCACGCACTTGCGCATTTATTCAGATACATAGATGCACAAACCCGTGTGGCGTGAATGGTTGAAGATCGCTCAAGGAGGAGGTACCCACGGGGCACGCGAAAAATCCAATTCTTATCCTATTCCTACGCCATTCGGGTTCCTAATCCTGTCCCAATCCTATCCCAATCCTATTCCCAAACCTAATCCTGCTCCAGTTCTATCCCAATCCTATTCTAACCTTATTCCAATCCTTTTCCTGTCCCAATGCGAAACTGGCATTGTCTTTTTGCTTTATTTCAGAAATGTGTTTTTAATTTTAATTCTACGTATTTCTTTAGGTTATATTATTATTGTGGATTTATTCAAACGTGTCAGAACTAAAATGACGTCAGTTGCTTTTAAAAACGCCCGTTTGTCAAAGTGCAGGCACTAAAATTTCAGTGTGGTGTGACTGATTCGACATTCACCATTTATTTACGGGAAGAAATCGGCTAAACGGAAAGTCTGGTTTGCTGTGAACGACAAGCGCATGTTTTGCGGCACATGACGTCATTTCAGTGGGACACGTTTGAAAAAATATGTCGTACTTTTCTGCAAAATTTCAGCTTGTTAGCATTGATCTAATGCCTGCGTAAATCCACTGCCGAACGCGTTCAATTTAAGAGACAATATTCATTTCTGACAATCGGGATAACGCGAAACGCAAGTTTCGCATTTCGTTTGCCGCTTGTGCATTACGGTATTTATATAGAATTCATGTATAATATTGTGCTTTGTTGAAACCAAATATAAATACACTCAGAATAAAGATATTGTTTTTGTTTATATAGTCAACGTTCAAACAGCTGATGAAAACTCGATCACGTATCACCAATATATTATTTATATACAAAAAAGCGCAAAATGTGGCCACCTTAACTAACTATGTAATTAAGACAAGCTTTAGTGTTTACTTTCTTACTTAATATAATAACATCGAAAGAAGAGGATAAAAATTCACAACAAATGTGATTGCCAAATGTTTTTTTAAATAATCTGACTTTTCCACAAAAAAAAACTGAGAAGTTTAGAACCAGCAGAAATAGTTGCGAAAAATAAAACAGACAGTTTAATAAAGTAACAAAATACAGGGTGTCCCAGCTAGATGTACAACATTTCTTTTTGTAAATACGCGTGTGTGCGTTGCCCAATTTTTATAATTTTTTCAGCGTTTGTAGTAAAGACTTCGGGAATTTGTTTGACACTAAAAACGTTCCGATACGTTGAATATAACCTGACTTATAAGCATTTGGAAAAAATACACAATTTTTCAATTGTGTATTTTCAACATTTTCAACACACGCCCGCACCGGTGCGCGACTGGCTGGACACTCAGTTTGACCAGCGCTGGGTCGGCCGCGGTTGGCCAATTGCCTGGTCTGAAAGTTCGCCTGACATCACAGCGTGCGACTACTGGCTCTGGGGCCCTGTGAAGCACCGTGTTTACGAGACCCACCCAGCATCAATCGATGAGCTGATTGTGGCTATCGGTGAAACTGTGGGCGAAATCAGCGACGAAGAGCGCCTGTCAGGTGTTTTGGACTTCGACAGGAAATGATAGACTGACTGAAAGAGAGGGTCAGCACATTGAGCACAATTAGACGGTTGGTATTTTGAGTATGTGAGTGTTTGATTTGTTTTTTCTGCTCTCCGCTCGTTCATTTTTTGTGAAAATGAGGTTTTTTTTTAAAACTGCCATAACTTGTGCCATGTTTGCTGAAACATAAAAATTCTGGTGCCAAACAAATTCCCGAAGTCTTTTTTTACAAACGTTGAAAAAATTATCAACATAGCTCAACGCACGCGCGCATACTTAAAAAAACAAATGTTGTACATCTAGCTGGGACACCCTGTACTTTTCGAAGACCGCTGTCTTGGTAGAGCGGACACCGACCGCGTAACACGGACTACTTTTCAAAGCAAGAACTTTCATTAAAAATGGAGAGATAAACGTAACAAACAATGCATGATAACCTGAAGTTCAACAAGCTACATGTATCAACCATTAACATTGCAAAAACAAAACAAAGTGCAGTGCAATGGAAAAAGTATAACAACAATAGCGCTAGTGTTTTATAACCGACTTTAATTTCAGTGTACTAAAGCAAAAGCAGGTATACATAGTACATAACTGTCTTGGTGAAAGAACACGACGCTCCAAAACAGGAAAATATAACACCAGATGAAGGAACAACTTGTTTCTCCTTCCTATTTTAAGTTGAAAAAAAATTATGTGAAAATGGCTAAAACAAAAGAAGCTGGTGATATGAATAAGAATGCAAATCAACAATACCAAACTGTTTTTTTGCAAAACTGGAACAAAGCAACAAATATTGTTGAAAATCTCAGTGTACAAAACATTAGAGTGGTACCGCTGCCGATGTCAAAGTAAAAACAAATGATCACACAGGGTTGTTTGTTAACAAAGTGGTGCATCACATGGCCAAAAACAATGTTTACAAATAAAAAAATGTTAGCCGCGCAAAGTCAGTGGACTTTCAATACTGCTCATGAAAAATAAGTTCGTGATGAAAAACAGTTTGTGGACTCATAACCAAACAGAAAATTACACATTAATGATGGATCCACTGAAAGGGGCATTATAAAAGCGTTCAATAATCTTCGGTCTAAAATGCTTGTTCATCAGATTGTAAAAGTTTTGGAAAATCCAAACAAAAAACTTGAGTGATAATGAAGCTGACCAGCAATGTTATGTTGAAATGCCCGTTTCAATGCGACCAACTGATTTGTGCAAGCAGCAGGTTTGCACATTTTTAGTGGCTGTGCATGCGCTCAGATGTTGGACACACGGACGACATGCGCGTGCTCGCCGTAGACGTCCGTGTACTGTTCAGGCTCAGCAAGCGGCGCCTGCGGCAGCAGCACGTAGCCGGGCGCAGTCGCTGTGTACCTCGGTGGCGGCGTCGGCTTCACGATTTCGTAGCGCAACGGTGATATTATCGTGTACTTGAACCGCTGAAACACCGACAACAAAGACAAACATCAAAAACACGCAAACCTTTATTATAGATTAATTTATAAAAACAAAACGAGAACTCGATCGTTTTGGTTGTTGTAATAAATGACAAAAGTAGTTTGTGTGTGTGCGCACAAGCGTCTGTTCTATGCCACTGAGGTTATTTGGATGATGGACGGTGTTTTTGTGAATGGTTGTACATTGGTTTTGTCTGAGCGTACCAACTGTATCGCACACCGCTTTTGAGGGAGGACTAAAGAAATAATACGACCGGTTAAACATGTTTCTAATGTTACGCTGCCAGTGACACAATAATACGGTCGGGTCATCATGCGAACAATGTGACAGCATCAGACAAATTGTGCCGCTGTGAGGGTGATGCAGTCTTTCGGTTAGTACAGTCAACCAACAGGCACTTTCCAAAAAGAATCCATGAACAAGCGCATAAACTGAACTGGTGACGGCAGAGCACGACATGCAAATTATAAACTTTGAACAAGATTCTGCAGAAAGGACTCTGTGTCGTACAAAGATTTTCTAGAAAAGTGCTACTTTTCAAACATAATCAGTCGCAGAGTAAAACCACCGATAGACTCAAAATACAGTGTAACCATGACTGTCAACTCTTTTTCTGACAAGATCAGCTGATTGTTGTTTTGAGAACGTTTACAAAACGGTCATGCGTTCGCTGTAATAGGACCAGTCCGACACACGAGTCGGCGGATGGACGAGCTCCACCCAACACTGCAACGTGAACGCACGCAAATGTTATGCCATCCACACGATGCCTCATTTACAGGCACGTAGATATACCGTAAAGTCTTGCATATAAGGTTCCTCCCACTTATAAGACCCCCACCCAAAAGTGGGCAGAGTGTCACACGGCGGGAAACCAAAAAATTCAAATTTTTGACTTGGTCAAAATGCCACCTCATTTATAAGGCTCGGAATTGCTGATCTTCGCTTTATAAGACCTCCTCCCACTTATAAGGTTGTCACACAGAATTCCACTTTTTTTTCAGAAATTTTTGATTTTCAAATTTATACAAGGAGACCTTATATGCAAGACTTTACGGTATGTACATAGGTGTCTTTGCATTTGCTGTCTTTTACTACTGACTAGAAGCGGCTCGTAATGCCTGTAGTTTGTTTAGGAGAACGAAACTGTTGACAAGGAAGACACACCTGCCACTTGGTGATGCCGGGGCCACGTATGCAGGACTTGACGAGCATGTAGATCATCAGCAACGGAATGGGCAGCAACGGGACTACGGCGACCGCCCAGCCAACGTACTCCGACCACGGCCACTCAGTGACGCCAGTTGACAAGGTGCCGTTGAAACTGTACATCCAAACGGTGCCACTCTTCGGTGCAGCCATGATGTACTGCAATGCGAAACATTGTGGTGGCAGTTTTTTTAGATTCTGAGACTGAATGCGTGCGCAGACGTAGAAAGGAAACTAGTTTCAATCTTTATGTGGCAATTCAAAACTACCTAAGTGACTCGGCCCTATTTAGAGCACTCGGATCTCTTTCCAATTTTGAATTCTCGCTCCATGCATGAAACTGCTTACCTATCTATGCGCGCAATGCGCATTGAGTCTCGGGACCACAATAAAAGATCATACATGCAATGTTGAAATGTTGCACCACGTGGTTTAAAAAAGGTATTTACAAAAAAACAAGGTCTCTGGTTGTATTGAAACCGTTAGAACCGAATTTTTTAGAAACCAATTGCTCAAAAAAGGTTCGTTCACTTACAATTGGAACGACGGGCAGTAGATAGCACAAGAACATAAACTTGAATCCAAGCACCCAGCAGCAACAGGAGCCGACCATCGACCGAATGTCCTTGCCCAGCATGTACGCGCCTGAAACAAAATATAAATCATATGTCAAATCTGCAGTCGAACTCTAAGTTATAGGCAATCAGCTGATTGGTCGGTGATCACGTGATGCATGCTTTCTGAGAAAACAAACTCCGCCCCGACAGCAATTTATGCGCAGAAAACGTGCATCACGTGATCACCAACGACGACTAATTTAGAGTTCGACTGTAGAACAGTAACTAACAACAACTCACAAAACGATTTACCGCTTAGCTCATAAAACTAAATTATAGTATTATTTTTTCGTGGGAAAGAGGCGGACAAATGTTGAATGATCTGTTGGAAAAACCACACTGCTGAAAACTGAACGGGTGGTTTTGCGCCCGAATGTAGTTCGAATATGAATTACAAGAATTCATGATTGTTTCTGGTTAGTTTTGTTTTCATTTCATGGAAAAAAAACTGCCTTCAGATTACGTTCTGTTTTGCTGATTGCAAATTGCAGCGCAGTCATGAAACATTTTCCCTATCTATGCGTGCAAACGCAAATTGCGGCAGGTTCAATAAGAATGATAATACACAATATGATAAAACGGAAAACTGGAGCGCCTACTCAACAGGTGAAGCACTATCGTGAAAATACTGATCTGTTGAGTTGGCTTCTCAGTGATTACGAATGAACTCACAATAAAACCAGGCGATTGCGAGCAGCTCAAAAACGATGATCACCCAGGGCGTCAGAAAATCAAGAAATCGATCCGTCAACTCCAGCGTGTACTCGCCAGCCTGTGAAAGCGTCTCGTTATTAATGGGACAGTTTTTGTTAAATTCTCCTTGACTGACCACCAACTTTGGCTTTATTGCATAAAATTGTCAATAAAAACAAATGAAACTAGAACAGCCAGCACAAAGTGCGAAGCAACGCACATCGGTGGTGTGGACGAGTGACAGTCCGCAGCCGAAGCCGCAAATCAGCAACGCCAGCACAAATCGGGGCAGGCAGCGAGACGCTTTTTCGCCAAATGCATCTTCCATTGCTGCCAGAATGTTCAGTGCAAGGGCGTACTACAATCAAATAAATACTTCAATGCTACTTACTGCTAAATAAATGTGCATCACGCAGATGAAAACTGACGCGAGATTAAAACCGTTATTCCGCTCATTTATTGTTTAAAATTTGATGATTTTTTGATCTCAATAAGAAAAGATTTCTTTCTAACTTAGTGAGCTCTGATAAGTTCAGTTGGGTGATTTGTTGGTCAATGGTCAATTGTTGTGTAAACTCACAAAAGTATTCAACATGATGCCGACGACCGCGAACAACAAAACAGCCGACCACACCCTAGAATACTCAAAAGTTCCCACCGCTGCGAGATAGAAATGCAGTTGATGGTAGGCTGCAAAATTATAACCATTTGAGCATTCAAGTTTTTTAAACACAAGACAGCAAAAAAGTGAATGAGACGAGCACTTACGTTGAAGGTCTTGCAGAAAGTGGCTGAGATGCACGTTCAACGACTGACTGAAGTGGCCGATCAGGATGAACGCAGTGCACACGAGCAGAGCGCTGGTTAGCACGTGACTGATCACAATCATGATCGAGTCGCTGAATGAAACGCATTTGTTCAGCTCAAGCGCTATGATCAACAGTTTCATGTAGATTTCTTAAACAAACTCGGTTAAAAAGTTTATACCAAACAAGATTGTTGTTTCGCTTGTTGTACGAGCCCAGTGTGATGAAGGCACCGAATCCCAATCCAGTCGCGTAGAAACTCTGCTTGAACACAACTTGCCAGAACTGAAAAAAGTGAAAAAAACAAAAGGTCAGTCGTTAAATTGCTTAATTTCGGCATTAGCGTGAGGGATGCAGGATTGGTAGCCGTAGTTCGTACCTTCCATTCCAGCATGACATTCCAGTCAGTACGGTTGTAAATCGCAACACCAACATCTTGCGCGACATCCACGTTCAACAGAAGCGTGTACACAAATAATGCGACGAAACAGCCAATCGGTACAAATAGAGTCACGTATATGACCTGGAAACAGTTAGAATTTTTTTGGAAGATTCAGAGGAAATCTGTGTGCCATGGAAAAAAACCAAGTGCCAATGGGCGACCTTGCCAAGCCACCGAACGCCGGCCATGATTGCCAAGAACACAAGAATCCAAACGGCACCCGCTCCACAAATTGTGATCCCTTCCAGCTTCGAGATGTAGTCAATGCCTGCTGCGGGCTGTGTTAGATGCCTGCAGCATTAAAACATCAATGATATTAATTCTTATTGCAGCTACAGCTGGGTGCAAGCACCTAAAGCCTTTTAGCCACTGCAAGCAGCGCTCACGATTGATCACTGCCTTAACAATGATTGTGACAACGATCGTGCCACTGTGGCGACTCACCTGAGAAACTGGTTGATACTGGTTTCGCGGCTGTACGTGAGTGCTTCGAGGTTGGTGGTGTTTCCGGTGACTGCGGGCAGACAGGTGGCGCCAGGTTCCGTCCACGCATCGTTGCATTCCAGCCATGGTGCCAGTGGATTTGTCAACAGATCGTGGTCGTAGAACAAAAAGAATATGTACAAGCAGATGTAGCCGAGCCACACGGCCACGTACGACATCCACGCCAGCGAATACAAAATGTGGGAAACGCCAACACCTGCAGCAACCATGATATTGACACCAGATGTATGTGTAACGGATAGAAGCAAGTTTACATACCCTTGAAGAGTGGACAAATGCTGAGCATCGCCTGTACCGGTGCTCTGCCAGTGAGTTGGCCAACGGCCAGCTCCATGACCACAATCGGTAGAACGCACAGTAGCAGCGAGCCGCCATAGCCGGCAAGAAAAGCCACTGGAACAAGTATTAATTCTTTTGGTAATGAGGTTTTTAAGATGACAAACTTTTTTGAAGTAGTGTGAATAAAATTATCCCTTCTATTTTAACTGCAAAATATGCGTTTGAGATGAAGGACATTCGCATTTTGATACTACAGGGTGGCGCATAAGTACTGTACCACCCTTTGATAGCTCATATCTCGCCAACCAATAAACAGATTTGGATAAAATTTTCAGTAGATGTTCCTCAAAGACTATTTTAGAGATGGGCAAAATTTCAGCACAATCCGATTAAAGGGGGCTGTGTAACAAGGCCGAAGCCAAAAAATCAAAAAACCCTAGTATTGGCCTGGCGCCGCACGTGAAACTTCACGCTGCATGCATCTTTTGTCTTTTGTGCACAGCAGCGATGAGCTGAAAGTTTTTTGTGTGGTGTGACTGAATTCAACGTGAGTCGTCTACCAATTCAAAACCGTGTTTTCAAAACAAATCCCGGAGTATCCGCTGAATCGTTTGCCGGCTGCTTCCAAGCTCCACCTCCGTGCGCCACACGGCCTTGTTAGGGCTCCGTGCCATTGCAGCTGCCACCTGTTCCGTTTTCGAAGCAGTTCTTTGCACCACAGGACGCCCAGTTCGAAGCAAATTAGCAACAGAACCCGTCGCTTCGAAATGATCCACGATGTCCGAAACTCGTTGCCGAATGACTGACCGAAGCGTTTTTCGGTAGCGGCAAGTTGTTGTTTTGCATTTTTTCATAAAAGTGTTTCACGAGGAAAACACGGTTTTGAATTGGTATAGGGTTCATGTTGAATTCAGTCACACCATACAAAACAACTTTCAGCTCATCGCTGCTGTGCACAAGCCACAAAAGATCCATGCAACGTGATGTTTCACGTGCGGCCGCCAGGCCAATACTAGGGTTTGTGATTTTATTTGACTTCGGCCTTGTTACACAACCCCCTTCGGTTGGATTGTGCTGAAATTTTGCCCATTTCTAAGCTATTCTTTGAAGAACATCTCCTGAAAATTTTATCCAAATCAATTCATTGGTTGGCGAGATATCACACTACTTATGCACCACCCTGTATTTATAGTAGTTGTCAATGGTCTACAAACTGCGGTTGATGACTTAACCCATTTTTGATTGATTGGTGTCGTAAATTGAAATTCTAGCGCAGTGTTGCGTCGTCGGTTAATGAAATGCAATCATAACTGAGGCCGGTCGAGACCGGATCATTGAACGTTATCATTAAACTTACGTCCACCGTTGTAGTAGATCAGGTAAGGCAGTTTTAAAAAGTTCGTGATCGAGCAGACGTATGCAAATGCGGCGAACGCGAAGTCGACCTTGAAACTCCACAGGTCACGCCACTCTTCAACAATGATGCTCGTGGACAGCATTTTGCCAACAAATCCACGTCGTTCGTCGCGTCGGTTGTTAACAATTATATATTTCACAAAATATTGCCCTTAAAAAGTGCTCTGCGTTCCCAAAGTGCTTCGCGTTATGTCATCTTTGCGTTTTCATTACAATCTTCGATGTTGCCTTGTTCTTGCGTATCGAATTTTCCGGCAGCAAATGTTCAAAAACCTGGAAAAAACTTCTGATGCATATAAATTTACCAAAGCTGTTGTTGACGCAATAACAGAACTTCATGATCAGAACGCTTGGGAGCGCCATTGCGCTTGTAATATGGCAAATCATAAATAACAGCAAATGCGAGCGGCGCACGATGATCGATGGACACTTCGTCAACGATGGACACCACGCTGCGGAGGGCTATCACGAAATGATTAATAGATGCTGGATATGCGCAACATTATGATCGGATGAAACAAAAGCTGCCCCGAACTGTCGGTTCACTGCCCATTTCGCCAGCAATATCCTGTTTGTTCCAAATTTTTGCGTTCTCTTTTTTTGCCTCATAAAGTGCGCAAGACACATGCGCATGTGCAAAAACTGACCGACATTGCTAAACGCGATGCACTCGTTAAAACTATGAGCACAGTTCAAGTGTACACAATTAAAACATTGACAACAAAATCATACTTTTCATCAACAAATTTCGGTGGTTGAAGAGTATATTATATCAAGAGCAAGCTGATGGTTCGATACAGGCCAAAGATCATTATAAACAGTAAAAAACTGCGATTGCTGTTCGCCCGTTCGATGACTAGCATTGGTACATGTAATAAAGCACAGCTAATGCACAGCATAACACCAGCTACGCAAAGCACTGTTCATTGCACAGCATCACAGTTTTGGCTGACCAGATTCGTATTTGTTTATGAGCACACGAAACCGGGTGTGCGTGCTTTCCAAAAATCTACCACTCGCTGCAACACAACACACAGCCGCAAACGCAGAGTGTGTGTAGACGTGCAAATAATAATAACATCAACCGACACAGCAGACCCAGCACTCTCACCGTGCCGTGTAGTGCACGCGAGAGAGAACGAGAAACAGAGAGTCAGTGTGCACGTGTATTGACTGTTTCTCTGCAGCCCTATATCATTCGCGGAGCGCACAGAGACTGCCAAATGAATGCACACGTATATGCAGCCAACAACGACATCGATATTGTCTTGTATCAGCACAACGTAGATGTTCCAAACAACACACGCAGCAAGCACACGGCGTCTATTGACCTGTTGTTTTCTACATACTCGGCTGTTTACATTTGTATCAGCGGCAATTTGCATTTTGCATACACACAATGTGTGTGTCGCACCTGTATGCAAGAAGCAATATGCTAACAGCTTGCATTCATGCTTGCTTACAGGTTAGCTTGAGTGCCAATGGCATGCGTACGGGCTCTAGTCGTGTCCGTGATTGACTCTGACACAGCAGCACACTGCTTCAAGCCCTGCAGCAACAGAAGCTCAGAATACGCGCAGTTGTAATTAAGCCGTAGCTTACAGCTTATAGCGGATGCCGAAGCATACATCTGCAGAGTTCAGTACCTACAAACAACATAACGAGATACGCAGATCTCAGCTGAATAAACGTGACTGCCATGCTGCAATGGTTTGTTGCTTGTTGTCTCGATATATTCGCTTGATAAACATCCTGCTGCTGCGTGTATCGAGTGTCTTCTGTGGTCGTATTTCATGTGATTCTTCCCGTGCTCATGGAGATTTCATAATGCCGCCGTAACGAAACTGCCGCATGGTCGAATGTTTGCTTTTCCTATTAACCAAAGGGATTTTGAAATTCGGCCAAACCTACTAAATTTGAAGCGGATATGCTGCTGAGTAATGCCAGCGTGTGTCACTGGGCACCACTGTATTTTTATGTTCGTTGACCAACGTGAGAAAACGTACGCCTTACGCGTTTCATATGTAATTTCGCTCTTGTGCTTTGTTCGCTCTCAAATGATCAGCCACAATGAATTTTTTGATGAGAAGCAGCGGTGCTGGCAATGGCAGAGCGCGTGTCAATTTCTGGAGTTGTCACATAGAAGCCAGGCCAGGCTTGTCACATTCGATGACAGTGAATGATGGCAGAAACACAAGAAACGACCAACATGGTGCACGTGTGAGTCGTCTGCGCCAACGGACGCGTCTCAGCAACATTTAGTTTTTTCATACTTTCCTGTTATTTTTGAACAGGCTCTATTGTGTATAGTAAATGTTAAAAAAGCTACCTTTAAAACTAAATGACCAAGTTCACATGTAAAAAAAAAGGTTTTTTGAGAAGAAACTTTCAAGTGTGTGTCCTTAACCGGGTTGCAATCTCAAGTCTAGAAATAAAAACAGCAGACCATCCGAGGGCCGGTTGCAGACAAAGGACGCCGTGGTCGTTCGCCAGAAAACTTGCAGTAAAAACTATTCGTGCGCATGAATTGTTACTGGTGATTGAAAATTCTAATCAAGCACACGTCTGTTTTGGAGGGCGGAAAACGCAAGAAAAACATTGCACACAACAACCATAATCAGCCAGCACTGCGCGCACTTCGCGAGAAAGAAAAAACTTTTCTCTGAACTTGGAGTCTGAACCTGAACGCACGGGACCGGTCAACTTAAAAAAACGTGCACAGCAAACCAGCAAGCAGCGGCTTGTGGCGCCCGTGCGCGTGGCGTTGCAGCTGTGGGCGCTCCGGTGGAGTTGCGTCTCAGTGCGCGCATATTGCATTATGCCGCACACAGCGTCCATTTGCCTGCGCAAAACTAATGCATTGCTAAGCCATTTAGGCTGATAAATAGACACGCGTGGTTGCTGCCGCTGCAAGTACGTACACAAAGAAAAAACGTATGAAAAAACGCGTGCGCCAGTTGAGCAACCGTTTCTCGATTAGCTATTCAAGAATGCATAATATGCTCAGAGGTGCGATAAACACGCCTATAATGTCAAATGCGCTTATGACAATTGTACTGCGACACACGGACAAAGCAAAAAACAATGTCAGATTCAGACGACTCCTCTGGCGCATCAGATATTTCGGTGTTCGCTCAAGTCTTGTTCATAGTTTCCGACATTCAGACCAGGCACAGCACATAAACCTTACTAACATTTTTATTTCTAGCTGCAACACGCGACTAAAATTCAAATCAGACTTGAGCGGCGGGAGGCGCCAAAAATATGCTCAGCAATGCGTCACTGTACAAGGGACAGTGACAGGTGGAATGTTCTGGAACACACACGAGCGTCGAATTACAATGGCACATGATACCCAACGATAGATCACTGGGAATATGAGCTATAGAGAAACAAAACATGAACTTGTTGCAATCGCCCTGCTGGTTGCCGGCATGTTGCAAGGTGACTGCATTCGGGGCTCAAGAATACGGCTCTTCACAATGTGTCGGTCGCGACACCATTAAAGCGACGTCCACTCTGCACGGGCGTGCGGACCGTTTTTCCAATCCAATGCAGAAACTTCTTTATAGTTTTGTCACTTTTCAATAAACTTCCGGGACAAAAGTTGCAACACCTGTGGGAAAAAACCAGTCACATATGTGGAAACCCGTAGAAACATAAACTCCCGTGGCTGCAGCGTTTTGCATTTCGGCTGTGAGTTTTATACGGGGATGCTGTACGCCCATGAATAATTCATAGCGTCTAATTCGAATTCGAAAACTCAGAACGAACAACGCAGCATTTTCACTGCTACGCTGCACCAGCTCACCAGAAGCACAAGGACATTACAAGTAACCTGGCTCCATACCGAACGTTTTTTGCCGCACTATTTTATTACTGCATTCGAGCGGTGCCGCCGCACAGGACGGTGGAATTGAGAATGCATGCGAACGACACAAACGTGTGTTGGTGTGCCCGTGATTAATGTCAGTCGCAGAGGCCTGCCATGAATCGATCATATTAAAAAAGGCGGAAGATATTGAAAAAAGGGAGCTCCCCGTCGACGGCTAGAACACCACGACACGAAAGTCGCTGTGCACTGCTCCCTTTTACGGTGCCGTTTTCTCTTACGGAAATTTTCCTCTCGGACGCATGGTATGTGATGACTTGAAATTTGAATCAAATAATTCAGCATGCATCTGCAATATGCTTGAATCGCTGGGAAGCTCGGAAGCTGAAAATCGCACAATGTATGTTTGCGAGAAGACTTGTTGGAATGCTGAGCGTCGAATGGAACGGTACTTTTACAAGACCGAAATTTGCAGCTTCAGTTATGTTTTTTGTGTAGTGCTTTTGCTCTGTAAACTCATTCACCAAAACATCATCTGCACACACCGGAACTTCAGTCTTCAAAAGGGATGGTAAACACCGTCAATATGTCTGGCACCCGCCCGTCACCAGTCAACGCACGATGCATTGAATAGCTTAGTTGCATTCTCTACTAAAGCTACTGTACGGAACATTGTCAAAACTTTTTGCTATGCGACGGTGTTGTTCGTTGCTGTAAGTCTTATTTCAACCTTAGCACGTGCCGATATACCATGCTCTCCGACGAATCTAATTACAAGATAAGTCTGTCAAACTCAGCAGACTGAGTGCGAGAGCTTTGCAAATTATAACCAAACTGAATCCACCCATGCGCAATGTGATTTGTACATGAGCAAACGCAACTTTTTTAAGCGCCACCGTAAGCGGCTTTGTGTTAATACTGATAAGATAGTGCACATTTGCATGAGCTGTCAATGAACGACGTTTTATAGCGTATGTGCAGCAGATTTTGTCAATAGATGCAGTTTGACAATAAAAAATGTACAAATGTACAAAAACGGGATTGTGGATCATGCATGCATTGCAACAGCGACACATGAAAAGGACGAGAATGACAATTGATACGGGTGTGTGCTGTGCCTGTCAGATGTTATGCTACAATTTGAACCCCCCCCCCCCTTATCGAATTACCAGAGGTCAAAATATAGCAATAATATTGCAACTCCCAAGGAATAACCAACAACGTCAAGGAATAACCTGCAATGACAAGGAGAAACCTACAATACCCACACCAGAAAACGCAATTGCATGGACGGAGAGGTGAAGTGAACCTGACCAATGGGGGCTGGACTACTTCGCCAAAAGGCAAGAGACTACGCAGACCGGTGCCGGTCTGTCGATCATGGGTAAACGTAAAAAAAATAAAGGGCGCATGAAGAACTGCGCAACCACAACCACAAAAATACAAAGTATGGACGGCACCGTCCTGTGGGGATATACGCGCACGTCGTGGAGGGAGGCGCAAAAAAGGTTCTGGCACACAGCGCAAATTGCTTGGAGTCGATGTCGCATGTATTTCCGCCATCTGAAGACCAACAGTTTTGTAGTATCTTTCTTTCTTTTTTGTGAGCGAACGCAGGGCGGAAATAAAAAGCAAGCATAATTTGCAAGTGCTGTCGCTGTCGCAAATTGGAACCGATTGTGCTCCATTGGGTCTGTCGAGTTGCTTGGCGGGATTAAAAAAACGCGAGATAACTGTTCTCGATAAGAGAATGAATGAGTGGTTAAAATGAAGAGTTTGCAGCTGGAGTAGACATTTTTCTTACAGACATGTTCTGGAATTTTTCGTGTAGTCGGGAGTACACTTGACAAAACAAATTGTAATGGAGGACTCGAAAAATATAAACCTGCTCGGGGTATGCTCATTTGTCGATTATACAAACTGATCTCTGTATCATAATGAAACGGGTCGTTTTAAGTCGTATGTTTTTAACCACCGCCAACTTGCTTGCATGCCTACGACATGAGTCGTTAAGGGCAGAAAAAAGTAGTACACCCACTTGAGAAAAATATTGCGGATGACACACGCCGTCTGTGCATGTGCAACAAGAGCAAAAAACGATTTTAAACAATTTAAAAAATATACGACATGGCAGCAGACACGTCGCTTCGGTGCAATGTCACGCAGCGAATGCAGCAAACTGTTGCATCGACAGTGCACTGTGATGTTTTGACAGAATAAAGCAAGTGTGTGCTGCACTTTTGGAGTGTGTTTAGGCACAATTGCTGTGTACACTAAACTAAACTGCCGCATCCATGAGACATATCTGCGTCTGCGTGCATAAAAGACATAATTCCATGTATGTATGTATGTATGTATGTATGTATGTATGGCGGATAAGTGCGCTTGAAAAAGGGCGCTGTAATTGGCTGCCAAACGATACTTCCGATGAACTTTGGATTTGCTTCGTTTTGCGATTCGCTCACCGCAAATTGATGGGCGCAATGACTGACGGGGTCGGTTGGTGTGGCGCAGCGTAGCCCAGACGCAGAAATCATCCACAGCAGCAACAACAGTGAGCAGAAAAACGCCAATTCATATATTATCTAAAAATGCGTGAGACGCATATAAAAGAAGGAATATGGCCTTGTGTAAGCAGTGAAAGACTTGGCTCGACAACGCTTTTCAAGTCTCTGATGTGGTACACACGGATACAAGTACATAAGAGTCATATTTTTGCGCGTTTATTTATGATTTCGGTTGCACATGGCAACCCTCGTGCTTTGTATTGTAGACAAATGACCTTTCACATTTGCGGATTTCGGGCATTCAGCGACCACTAAAACTACTAAAATAACAATCAGACTTTAGCTCGCTGACACTGGTTTGTTCAGGACAAATTGTATCGCAGAAGCATTGCGGAACGCAAGGTCTCCTGTGGCAAAGGCAATGACTCACGGGACAGACGGTTTATCCTGCCACACTAGTTGAAGGTGACACCGGTAAAAAAGGTGAAAATCAACGGAAGACAACTCCTTTTTGTCACTGGTGCTGGTGTGTACACAGCGGTGCGTACGTTAACAACAACGAAAAAGCTACATGCAACAATGTTTTGCAATCTCTAATTTTTCTGTTTTTGCACAGAATTTACAGAATTTCGCACATGGCGTGATTTTAGATTAAATCGAAGAGAACAATTAAAAAATAACTTCAAAGTTTTACGCTTTTCAGCAAAACGAAAACGAAAACGAAAACCTTCGGATTCGCTGCCCTCCGGGGATATAGCGACCGCAGGCCACCGAAACCGAAATCGGGCTACGATCACTGGTGCCCCCAGGACAGAGCGGGGCTTAGAGGCTGCCCCCCTCACATGCCGAGGGTATTGGTTCCACGGGATGGGAGCCGTCCTTCCCCATCCCCCCGGGGTTGGCCTCCGGGCCCGGCCGGGGGGGCTCAAAAAAAAACCCCCAAAACACGGGCCAAAAAATACACAGGCGACCGGGCCCGCCACGAAGAGTGGAGCCCGCGCCACACCCACCCAAACACAAACGTAAGAAGAATTTAAACCGAGGCCCCAAACGAACAACACTTTCCCAACTTTAACCTTTCTTATTGTGATTCGGCCCCCCCGCCCCCGGCGCCCCCGCCCCACACCGGAAACCGCCCACACCGCGGACCTGATACCTTTTAATTGGCCCCACCCCCGAAACACCTTAACACCCACACCAAACCCCCACCACCACGCAACCCGATTACCCTTTAACCTTGCGCCCCCCGGCCCCCACACATCGCAAATCTAAACCCAACGTGAAACCCTTACACCTGTACGGCCGGCCCCCCCCCGGACCGCCCACGGCCCCCGTCCAAACCCCCCAAACCCCTGAACCCCTTGATTTTCGCTCCGCCCGCCCCCCTCACTTACTCACTACCCACCCCCCCTCCAACATCATTACCTTTCGCCCCGCCCCCGCCTCCCCACTGACCAACCACTACCCACCGAATTTTCCACTCCCCGGCCGCGCCCGCCCCCCCCTCCCTCGCAAATTAATTGTACCCCCGTACCGCCCGCCCGCCCCCCCGACCTAAAAACCCCAACACCCTTATCTCGCAATCGCCGCCCCCGCCGCGCCCGCCCCTAACAATCCCACATTGCCCACTTCGGCCGCCCCCGCGCCACAGCAAACCACCAACCGTATTTCTTGCCGGCCCGCCACCATCGCACCCAACCGATCCGACTTTTCGGCCCTGGAATCCGTGATCAGCGTATTGAATTTACGGACTAAACATTTCTGCTATTTTTCGTAGCTCAGACAAAATTTGTAAGACAGAAAAAATCATACCAGAAAGGATTTAAAAACAATCGGCAAAAAATAAACTAAATTTTCAGTATCTACGGATGAATTTACCCGAGGGAAAATTTTTTTTATTAAATGGTTGTTTTGGGTTTTTGTTTTTGATCGTTTCGTGTGCAGAACCAAGTTTGTGGCTTATACTATCTGTGGAGAGACAATTTTTTGTATGCGCGACATGAAAGTCGCGCACGCGCTCATGTTCGCCAATGATGCTCTGCTGCTAAAACTGTGTGGCGAAATAAATAATTTGTTCATCGGTGATGATGCCCATTTGAATTGCACTTTTTCCGAATATGAGAATGTGAATGTGTTTTGCGCTAATGCGAATGCACAGCGCAGCCAGAGGCGTTGCCGCACTGCACGCACACGACGTGCGGTCTGGTCTGGTCTGGTTTTGCGCACAAAATCGTCTCACTGTTGCGTTTGCGTGCAAACCTGTATGCACGACATCAAGCACATGTATCACTGACGCTGCTTTCGCTGGCATGGCTCTCTCGCTTGCGATGTGTGAACGCTTGATTTGAACGATGTTTGAAAGTTTTCACTTTGAGAGTTCTCTCACACGCATTGTGGTTGATGGCAGCTCAGCTTGGTGTTGATGCACAGTTTTTGTCCAGTTTCATGCAGTGTGTTTTTCAACTGCTCCGTTTCTATCGACGCCGAAATGTGGCAACGAAGCGTTTGTTTTCGTTTATTTCCACTGATAAGCAAACTCTTCATGCACAAGGAACGTTCGTTTTGTGCTGGTATCATCACTTGATGCAACAGCTTGCCACTATTTACAATAATAGACAGCAATATTTTAAACAGAAATCGGGTGAATTTTGTCTTAGTTGAGCTAACCTTTCATGACTGATCGGTTGGGCAAATAAGTACAAAAGGAGCCACGAAGTGTGACTAAAGTTAGTTTGAAAATGAAACCAATTATTATTACACATACGGAATGGCCGAGTAAACATGGCAGCTTTTTTCAGGGTGCAAAGAGCGCGCGAAATTTGAACTAAAGCGCCATTCATGGAGGTTGAAGCGCGTCAGCGCGCGTCACGTCGCTACACATTCATGAAGCAAAAAACAACGCAGCTTCAGCGCGCTTCAGTTTCAGAAAACATACACACATTCAAACGCACGTTCATTTAGAGCGCGTCAGCGCGCGCCAACGCGCTTCATCGCGCGTGTGCATGAATGGGCCTCAAAGGAAAAACGTCAGTAACACCCAATTGTGTGTCAAAATTGACGTGTTTTTTCAAGTAAATGATTCTTTGTGCTGTTCTGTTTATTCTTTTTCTCTTCATACAGATCGGGAATTATCTTGGCATTCTTGAGAAAGACAACTCCTGGTCTGCGACTGATCCCGCCTTGATGGAGAATACAAGAACTGCCTTATTTATTCGGCTATACTGTACTGTTTAGCTTGAGCCGCAACGGGCGTTTACAGAAGTTTTGATGTGTGATATGGTTTATAGCAAAAGCATGAAGGCATGAGCATGGCAGAAAATTGGCTAAAATGTGTAGCTGCTTATATGGCGAAATTGCAATTTTAAAAATAACTATTCTGATCAAACATCATATTACAAAAAATAACGTAATAAATGTTCGCATAAACAATACGCATGTAGGAACAGACTGCTGTCACGAAGCCATTATACTGTTGTAAAAGAAAACCACAAAATCTGCTTTCAATTTCGGTGTA
>JASANC010004251.1:0-10941 GCA_030248135.1 Theristus sp. LFF4_11
TTGTACTTCGTTCAGTTACATGTGTGTGTGTGTGTGTGCTAGATGGATTGACCTGTACCATTATTTTGGGGGATTTTTCATCCCGTCCCGTCCACGGAGTGCTACAAACCGCTACACCCGGAGTGCTACATTATGAATTGAAAAAAATGCACATGCATCTTCATCAAAAATTCATTCCACTGGCACGGGTGCAGCGGTTGCACACGCACAGCATCTGCGCATCTGTGGGAAAGTGTCGGGAACCCATCTGTAAACCTTGTCGATGCGGAAAATGGATCAGAAAACAAAACAATGAACTGATTTAAATTCATCATTACTTTATCAGTTTATCCTTCAATTCACTAGCTTTATGTTGCTCCGAATGCTGTGAGCTTTGTCTGTCTGTTCCTTCTAAGCAAAAAATAGTCATATATTCTGTTCTGTTGATAGGCTTTCAAGAACGACGTTGCTGAAAAGTGGATTTAACAATGCAACTTCCAATTTTAATCTCTGTCGGTTTCAGCAGCGAATTGCTTATCGGCATTGAATATGGAGCAACAGTGATAAAAACAAACGTTCGTTTATGAAAATTTGCTAAAATCAATGATATTTTGCTTGGCTGCCCAAATTTTAAATGATAGTGTGCAAGGTTTTGATTTGAGCCAGCTAAACTAATGCTAAAGTGAAGACAAACATACCGCCTTGAAATTCGATCAATTTTTCTGATGGTGTCGCGACGACACGACACGAAGCAGCAAGCAACCAGACAACGTAGCGCTTGCGCAAACGGAGCAGCGAGCACAATCGGACGCTCTGCGAGGCGAATCGTCACCTTATCTGCATCGGAAATGGTAGGCCAAGCTTTGGGACGCTCAAAAACTTCATCGCAGATGTTGTCGTAGCCTAAAATCAGTCGGTAAAACGGCTCAAAATCGACTGCTAAAGGTTTTACGAGGTATAATCAAAGAATATACTATAATATAAGTCCTATATATATATATAATATAATATAATATATCAAAGTCCATAATATAAGCTGAATATATGTATGATAACTTGACCATCTTCATTGTAATTTCAACGATTTTACAGCAAAATTTAGCGTTTTTCCTTCAAAATTTAAGCAAAAAATTTTTCATGGGGGGTGGACCCCCCCCCACAGAAAATTTTGAAAAAATGCACCCCCCATGGGACCCCCATGGAAGGGGGGGGGGTCCCACGTTACCATAGGTTGGACCCCCCCTCACTTTTTGGTCGGCACCCCCCCCCCCACGGCACCATACCCCCCCCCTTCGAAAATTGTTTTGGGCCCACGGTACTGTACCCCACCCACCCCCCATGAAATTTTGTCTGGCGGAGACCCCCCACCGAAAATCATGATTTTTTGTCTATAAAGTCCATAATATAAGCTGAATATATGATAACTTGACCATCTTCAGATTTTCCTCCGGCATTTTAAACATAGTTGTTCCAGAGCAGGGTTGGGGGTAGAGTTGTTAAACAAAAATGAATTTTTTTAAAAAGTGATTAAAAAAACAAAAATGCCGATTTTTTTTTAATTCTAAAAATTTTCCTCTAATATGCTCTGAAAACCTCAATTTTGGCAAAATTTTTCGAAAGTTCAACAAAAATTTTCTTTGATTATACCTCGTAAAACCTTTAGCAGTCGATTTTGGGCCGTTTTACCGACTGATTTTAGGCTACGACAACATCTGCGATGAAGTTTTTGAGCGTCCCAAAGCTTGGCCTACCATTTCCGATGCAGATAAGGTGACGATTCGCCTCGCAGAGCGTCCGATTGTGCTCGCTGCTCCGTTTGCAAGCGCTACGTTGTCTGGTTGCTTGCTGCTTCGTGTCGTGTCGTCGCGACACCATCAAGAATTGATCCGAATTTCAAGGCGGTATGTTTGTCTTCACTTTAGCATTAGTTTAGCTGGGGACAATTAGTGACGTTTTGGAGGTCAAAACACAAGAAGAGGCATGGTGACGGTTTGGAAAAGGAAGTGATTGGGGTCACCAAAACAAAATCTGCAAAGTTCCGCCATACGGGAGTCATTCGGGAGGCGCTTGCATATCATATGTGGTTCTTCGGACTCCCTGATTGATTTAGCGCAACTTTTGATTTTTGAAATTTTTAAAAAAAAAAATTAAAAAAAAACAAAAATGACGATTTTTGTTTTTTTTAACAACCCTAGGGGGGGACCGAGCGAGACCGAAAATTCGCGGGGGGGGGGGGGGGGTCGGACCAAAATTTTTTCTTGACGATGACATTGTCTGGGCAAAAAATAGCTAGTAGGGGTCGATTTGGTTGGGGGGGGGGGTGGGTTCCCGAGCGAGACCGAAAATTCTAGGGGGGGGGGGGGTCGAACCAAAAGTTGTTGAATAAAAGTGCTAGAAACCACAGCATCCAGTCAAGGCCTCTCTCTAGTCTCTAGTCATACATTTTGCTTTGATTTTCGTTCGGGTCGGGACATCTTAAAGCTACACGAACGAGACACGCTGCACGGGTGAGACTTGATATTGAAGTACAGTATTGAAAACATTGACGTACAAAGTGGTAAATGTATAACAAAGTGGTACGTATGCAAAAAAACATACAATATATACTGAGATACAAACATGCATGATACCTACAAATAGAGAGAAATCATAGAGATATACAAGAGAAAAATGTCTCCATCGAAAGTCAAAATCAAAGGGGGGGGGGGGTGGTCAGACGGTCAGGATTTGGTAGGGGGGGGGGGGGGGGGTTTGGAAGGTCGGAAACTGGGAGGGAGGGGGGGGTCTGGCCCCCCAAATTCAGAGGGGGGGGTATTTTGACCAAAATTTGGGGGGTTTGCCCGGGTTGCGGGGGTGGGGGGGGTGTCGACTTGAGTTGGGGGGGGGTACCCCCCCCCCCCCCCCCCATCTCGACAAAACACAAGAAGAGGCATGGTGACGGTTTGGAAAAGTGGCAATCGAGGTCACCAAAACAAAATCTCGCGGAAGTTCCGTCATATGGGAGTCATTCGGGAGGCGCTTGCATATCATATGTGGTTCTTCGGACTCCCTGATTTGATTTTACACAACTTTGATTTTTGAAATTTTTTTTAAAAAAAAATTAAAAAAAAAAACAAAAATGACGATTTTTGTTTTTTTTTAACAACCCCAGTACCGTGGGCGGGGGGGGGGGGTGGGGGGGTACACCCCCCCCCAGAGCACCCGAGACCGTCGGATGGGGGGGGGGGGGGGGTGGGGGGGGCACCGTGCCACCCCCCCCCCTAAAACCGAGCACCCCCCCCCCCCCCCCCATCGTACCCCCCCCCCCTCGAAAATTTGGCCGACACCCCCCCACCCCCCCCCCAGGAAATTTTTTGTGGCGGACACCCCCCCCCCCCCCAAAATTTTCTGCACACCCCTGAATTTTTTTTTCGAAAATCATGATTTTTTGTCTATAAAGTCCATAATATAAGCTGAATATATGATAACTTGACCATCTTCATTGTAATTTCAAAGATTTTGCAGCAAAATTTAGCGTTTTTCCTTTCAAATTCAAGCGAAAAAATTTCATGGGGGGGGTGGGGGGGGGGGGGGGTGTGGACCCCCCCACAGAAAATTCTGAAAAAATGCACCCCCCATGGGCCCCCCCTGGGGGGGTCCCACGTTCCCAGAGGTTGGACCCCCCCCCCCTAGGGTTGTTAAACAAAAATGAAATTTTTTTTTTAAAAAGTGATTTAAAAAAAACAAAAATGCCGATTTTAAAAAAAAAAATTCGAAAAATTTTCCTCTAATATGCTCTGAAAACCTCAATTTTGGCACAATTTTTCGAAAGTTCAACAAAAATTTTCTTTGATTATACCTCGTAAAACCTGTAGCAGTCGATTTTGTGTCGTTTTACCGACTGATTTTAGGCTTCGACAACATCTGCGATGAAGTTTTTGAACGTCCCAAAGCTTAGCCTACCATTTCCGATGCAGATAAGGTGACGATTCGCCTCGCAGAGCGTCCGATTGTGCTCGCTGCACCGTTTGCAAGCGCTACGTTGTCTGGTTGCTGCTTCGTGTCGTGTCGTCGCGACACCATCAGAAGAATTGATCGAATTTCAAGGCGGTATGTTTGTCTTCACTTTAGCATTAGCTTAGCTGGGGACAATGAGTGACGTTTTTTGGAGGACAACACACAAGCAGAGGCATGGTGACGGTTTGGAAAAGGGGTAATTGAGGTCACCAAAACAAAATCTGCAAAGTTCCGCCATACGGGTGTCATTCGGGAGGCGCTTGCATATCATATGTGGTTCTTCGGACTCCCTGATTGATTTAGCACAACTTTGATTTTTGAAATTTTTTTAAAAAAAAAAAATTTTTTTTTTTTAAAACAAAAATGACGATTTTTGTTTTTTTAACAACCCTACCCCCCCCTCACTTTTTGGTCGGCACCCCCCCCACGGTACCATACCCCCCCCTCGAAAATTTTTTGGGCCCACGGTACCAGTACCGAAGGCGAAAGCAAATTTTCGAGGGGGGGGGGTGTCGTCACGTGGGGGGGGGGTGCCGAAAATTTTTCAGTGGGGGGTGTCAGTCATGGTACAGTGACACCCCCCCCCCAGGCGTGGGCCATGGGGGGGGGGGGTGCACTCTTGTAGAAAATTTTCTGGGGAGGTGCACACCCCACCCCACCCATGTGATTTTTCGCTTAAATTTTGAAGGTAAAACGCTAAATTTTGCTGCAAAATCTTTGAAATTACAATGAAGAATGTCAAGTTATCACATATTTAGCTTATATTATGGACTTTAAAGACAAAAAATCATGATTTTTGAGCAAAAATTCATGATTTTTGGGTGGTCCGAGAAAATTTTTGGGGGGTGTCACTGTTACTTAGGTCCATCTAGGGGGGGGGGGGGGGGGGGTGTCCAGCAAAATTCGAGGGGGGGGTTCGGGTTGTTAAACAAAAATGAAAATTTTTTTTTTTAAAAAAAAAGTGATTAAAAAAAAAAATTCGAAAAATTTTCCTCTAATATGCTCTGAAAACCTCAATTTTGGCACAATTTTTCGAAAGTTCAACAAAAATTTTCTTTGATTATACCTCGTAAAACCTTTAGCAGTCGATTTTGGGCCGTTTTACCGACTGATTTTAGGCTACAACATCTGCGATGAAGTTTTTGAGCGTCCCAAAGCTTGGCCTACCATTTCCGATGCAGATAAGGTGACGATTCGCCTCGCAGAGCGTCCGATTGTGCTCGCTGCTCCGTTTGCAAGCGCTACGTTGTCTGGTTGCTTGCTGCTTCGTGTCGTGTCGTCGCAACACCATCAGAAGAATTGATCGAATTTCAAGGCGGTATGTTTGTCTTCACTTTAGCATTAGTTTAGCTGGGGACAATTAGTGACGTTTTGGAGGTCAAAACACAAGAAGAGGCATGGTGACGGTTTGGAAAAGGGGTAATTGAGGTCACCAAAACAAAATCTGCAAAGTTCCGTCATATGGGAGTCATTCGGGAGGCGCTTGCATATCATATGTGGTTCTTCGGACTCCCTGATTGATTTAGCACAACTTTGATTTTTGAAATTTTTTTTTTTTTTTTTAAATTTTTTTTTTTTTTTAAAAAAACAAAAATGACGATTTTTGTTTTTTTTAACAACCCTAGGGGGGGTGTGGATGGTCCAGTGTCAGGTTTTGGGGGGTGGGTGTCGCGTGATCCCCCCCACCCCCCCCCCACGCGGAGGTCTCGGGTGCTCTGGGGGGGGTGTACCTAGGGTTAGGGGAAAAAAAAATCCGGATTTTTTTTTTAAATTAAAAAAAAAATTTAAAAAAAAAAAAAATTTTTTTACAAGTTAGGTTCGTTCGAAGCGTCTCGTCGAGCTGAGTTCATCTAGACTATTTTCAGAACGATCCGGGAAACTATAAGAGCGAAAATCGTGTTTTATTGAAATTATGTCCATTTCATAGAGGGAAAGTTGCATTTTCAACAGTAAAACAGGGCAATTTTTCACGTGTACTTGAATATTGAACCGTTCTTAGTGGTTCCTCTTTAGAAAATTACCAAAATTTGACTGTGTTCAAAAATTCCTGTTTGCTGTAGCTAAGTCGGCAACCCCTGTCGACCCGGTCGCCCCCCCCCCCCAAGACACTTACTTTCAGGTTCAACCAGCTATGCTATCTGCCACATGGCGAGAGCCCACTCTTCAAATCATCGTATCGAAAACACGTACCATGATTTCGCGATCACGTTGCGGGCAACTGACAGACGCAAGTTTAACACGTTAGTTTAGCTCAGCACGCAAGTTTTAACATGTGGCCATGTTATCGGGTATCTGAAAAAACGGTCGTGTGATGTGGTATTAACCAACATCTCCGCTCAAATTGTTTAACAATATATCGCACAACTCCATTGTAGACCTATAACATACGCCAATCAACAAGATATCATGTTCATCTCATGGCCTACCGACTGAAAAACATGTTCTAAGTTGCAAGAAAACGATTTCTGAAACGATATTTCAATTCAGTTAAGTCATTTTTCAACGCTAAAAATTGACTCTAGAAGTCATCCAAATCGAAAAACATGGAGTACGTCGGTCAAAATGACCAAATAATAATGACATTTACCTAAGCACACAAAGAAGTTGGGAAGAAAATTTGGTGTGAACTTTCAAAAAATTATGCCATAAATCGAATTTTCTGAGCTCAGTAGAAGACAAAATTTTCAATTTTTTTTTTTTAAAGTTTGAAAAAATCCAAATTTTTTTTAAAATAAAAACGAAAAAAAAAAATTAAAAAAAAAATTTTTTTTTTCAAAAGCCCCTAACCTAGATTGTACCCCCCCCCCACCCCCCCCCTCGTCTTCGGTACTGCACGGTACTGAACAACCCTAGTTGGGGGGGGGGGGGGGGGGATATCATTAGTGGGGGCAAATTTTCCCGATAGATGGCTGGAAAGTTGGGGGGGGGGGGGGCCGCGTGGGGGCCATGTGACTTTGGGGGGGGGGCGGTCAAAATTTTGAAATTTGATAGATAGATAGCTAAAACGCTAAAAAGCTATAAAAACAGCAAAATATTGCTAAAAATACGCTGAAAATCAGTATAAACGCGTATTTAACTTCAAATTAGCTAAATTTTCAAGAATTACGAGCAAAAATAGTCAATTTTGGTCAAAAATTGACTTATTTTATGTTTTCGAAGACAAAAATTTTCAGATAGATAGCTGGCTGAAAATTTTTTTTGGATAGATGATAGCTGAGCCGAAAAAACCTGTCTGATAGAGATAGATTCGAAGATTTTTGGGGGGGGGGGGGCCGGCCCCCCCCCAGGTAGGGTTAGGGGCTTTGAAAAAAAAAATTTTTTTTTTATTTTTTTTTTCGTTTTTTTTTTAAAAAAAAAAATTTGAATTTTTTTTTTCAAACTTAAAAAAAAAAATTTAAAAAATTTTTCTTCTACTTTGCTCTGAAAATTCGATTTATGGCATAATTTTTTGAAAGTTCAAACCAAATTTTCTTCCCAACTTCTTTGTGTGCTTAGGTACATGTCATTATTTGGTCATTTTGACCGACGTACTCCATGTTTTTCGATTTGGATGACTTCTAGAGTCAATTTTTAGCGTTGAAATGACTTAACTGAATTGAAATATCGTTTCAGAAATCGTTTTCTTGCAACTTAGAACATGTTTTTTCAGTCGGTAGGCCATGAGATGAACATGATATTTTGTTGATTGGCGTATGTTATAGGTCTACAATGGAGTTGTGCGATATATTGTTAAACAATTGGAGCGGAGATGTTGGTTAATACCACATCACACGACCGTTTTTCAGATACCCGATAACATGGCCACATGTTAAAACTTGCGTGCTGAGCTAAACTAACGTGTTAAACTTGCGTCTGTCAGTTGCCCGCAACGTGATCGCGAAATCATGGTACGTGTTTTCGATACGATGATTTGAAGAGTGGGCTCTCGCCATGTGGCAGATAGCATAGCTGGTTGAACCTGAAAGTAAGTGTCTTGGGGGGGGGGCGACCGGGTCGGTTGCCGACTTAGCTACAGCAAACAGGAATTTTTGAACACAGTCAAATTTTGGTAATTTTCTAAAGAGGAACAACTAAGAACGGTTCAATATTCAAGTACACGTCGAAAATTGTCCTGTTTTACTGTTGAAAATGCAACTTTCCCTCTATGAAATGGACATAATTTCAATAAAACACGATTTTCGCTCTTATAGTTTTCCGGATCGTTCTGAAAATAGTCTAGATGAACTCAGCTCGACGAGACGCTTCGAACAAACCTAACTTGTAAAAAAAAATTTTTTTTTTTAAAAAAAAATTTTTTTTTTTAATTTAAAAAAAAAAATCCGGATTTTTTTTTTTCCCCCTAACCCTACCCCCAGGCCCCAGGCCCCCTAGAACAACTATGATTTTAAACATTTTTTATTAATGAGTTCAGAGAACGAACAACGAAGTAAAAAAGACATCATATGAAATGAAATCAGTATGACATCCCCAATAACAACAACAACGCCATCTTCACTTTCGTTTTCGTCTGTGACAGTTGCTCACCACCGCACCGCTGCCAATCTGGGCTTGATTCCTGTCCAACTGTGAGTTAATTTTATTTTTTGTTCAGGTATTGTTGTTTTTAATTGTAAATGCAAAATTTAGATGAAACAGTTTCGGACATAGTTCTTGCTTACTGGCGGTGCAGAGGCGGAGCGATAAGATCAAGACAAGACAAGTACCGAAGATGAAGGACATGACACATTCAAGATTTTTCAAGCTTTCATGCGTACAAACACATAACTTTTATCAGGGCCACACTTCTACCGTACAGCTCGATCATCACAGTGCCATCGAATCATCAGCCGGTAAACAGCATGCCGCCAGTGGCAACAAGCAGTCACGCTCTTATAGTCGGTGCCATTGCTGTTTGAACTTGAATTTCCCTTTAATATCATGGACAATGTTGCTTCATTTCAGCGGCCAAACGGCAAACAAGCGTCGAATGTTTTGCGAAAAGATCTTGCGGCACGAGACAACGCAGAGCTGTGCGTGCTCGACTGTCAGTCTGCCTCGCCGATTTCGCTGTCAACTTCCAGTTGTGCCCCAATGATGGCACAAAACGCACACGACCACGCCAACCAACACAACCCGATGTGGTCTGCGAACACGACGGCAATCGGCTCGTATGATTCGTTGCTCGACGACGACAGCTCAATGGAGACGTTGCTGTCGCCGATCTTAAAGAGCGACAATGCCGAAATCGAGAACGCCACGGAAAAAACGGTAAAACTGTTCAAACTCGAATCTGACACGGACGACAACGACGCATCGAAGTCGCGTGCGTCCTCGGAGACGCGTCACACGCGCGACGAGACGCCCAGCCGAATGATGATGCCGCCGTCGCCGTTTTCTCAGTTGTTTTCATCGAAGATGCTCTCGGAAAGCGGTGTCGACGTGCACGACATGGACGTGCACGAAAGTGCTGTCAAAACGGGACGTGACAAGACGGAGCATTCGGTGAAGTCGCATCATATTGCTAGTGTTGCTGAGAACAGCGGCACGAACAAGAAGAAAGCGAAGCGTGCGAACGGCGTCAAGACGCACTTCTGTCGGCAGTGCGACGCCGGCTTCACGCGACCGTCGACGCTGAACGCGCACGTGCGCTCGAAGCACACGCAGAAACTGTCGTCCGTGTGGAGTTGCCCGGTGGGCGGCTGTCGCTTTGCCACGCGCAATGCAGCGTCGCTGCAGTTGCACAAGCTGCTGTCGCATCGTGCCGCTGGCAAGTCGTTGTACTACTGCAAGGCGTGCAGATACCGCTACATGACACGCCAGTCGCTGCTGTCGCATTTGAGCGCCGCCCACAAGTCTGACTCGAGTTTGTTTGCGTCCGGCGCGCCGCCGGAGGCCGAACACGCTCCGCCCACAAACGCGACGTCGAAGGCAGCCACGCAGCGCTCCGGTACTGGGCGGTTTGACTGGATTTTCGGAATTACTGCACTCAAACTGCCACGCTTTCGCTTGCACAACTCGACTGTTTCGGTTAGCTTTCAGTTCAAAAGTATTTAAACTTTTACTTTTCAGCCACATCTCAGCGCAATCGAAAGGGTCGCCGTGACTCGACGGATCGCCGCCGCTCGTGCAGTCCAGCCAGGTCGAGCGCAGCTAAGCGCCAGAAGCCTGCAAAGCACAACACAGCCGGTCACGCAGCAGCTGACAACAGCAACCAGACCACAAACAACACGTCCGCCAACGTCAACCGCACCAACGCCACGGCCAAAAACGCGCAGTCGTCGGTGGAATCGGATCGTTTGTTTGCAGCCGTGGTGGCGTGCGCCGAGGGGGTCCGCAAAATGACGCGCTCTGCGACGAGCTCGCTGAAGAGCATCAGTCCGCCGACGTCGCTCGCGGGCTCCGTCAGTCTCGAACAGAACGCCGCTCGAAGCCCCGCGAAACACGCGCAGCAATCCACGCATGCACATGCTGCACCAGAGAACGCGTCGTCGTTCGACTGCGACCGCTGCTCGTTTCATGTGCGTTTTATTTGGGTTTTCAATTTTGGGTTTTTTGCCAGACTTGCTTTTGTTCACTGATTGATCGTGTGGCAGTGGACATGAATACACTGCATCATGAGCAACTTACTGGTGACAAGTTGCGGTAGCGGTTCACGGTTTTTCCTCCGCTGTTTCGTTCGGCTAATTTTGCTAGACAATTTGAATGAGCACCAAGCAACTCGGCACATTTTGCATGCGCAGGCGAAGTCGTTTCGTTCGCTGTTCGCGCACAAACGTCGCGCGCACGCCGCCAAGAAGCCAAAAGAGCCGTACGCGCTGTCGTGTCCGGACTGTCGCAAGACGTTCGACACCGTCGAGCGACTGGCGGCGCACATCAAGACGCAGCATAAGCACGCCGATTCCACCAAGCGACGCCACAAGTTCACGTGCGACCGCTGCGACTTCAGCACATCCACGAAACGCGTCTTCACGTCGCACAAACGGAAAA
>JASANC010004255.1:0-41101 GCA_030248135.1 Theristus sp. LFF4_11
ATAGCTTTTAGCATGATACTGTTTAACCCAGAAGTGGCAAAGTCTCAGCGGGTTCTTTGTACTGCACGTGAATCATTTCCAATGCTTTATTCTTGTGATCCTTATTTTTCTGTGTCACAATTGCTGCTGTGATGTGTGTTTCAGTTTTGCATCATTTTGATGAATGTGAAAGCTTGAAATGCATCGAGCAAGAAAAAATTTGTCTTGTCCGTTTGTAAACCAAACCCCAACCAAGAACAGAACATCCCATCGCTTTTTCATGAAAACTTGCAAAAGAAGTGGACAAACCAACCAATTCGATACTCTACTCTAATACTCACTAACACAAATATCCCACCACAGACAAGTGCTAAATGTTGAAGCTGAAGCGAAGACGGGAAGCATCTTTTTGATTCGATTTACGAACCACCCGCCGTATCGTACTAAACAGCTCAACGCAAGTAAACAAGTCAACAACAACGAACCAGAAAATGTGGCCATTTTGCGTCGTCGCACACGAAGAAACTCGACTTTTCGAGCCGCATATCCCATTCCCATTTCACCATGGCTCCGCCGAGTCTACTTGAACTACAAAGAAAAAATCTTCAAGGATAGACGATGTACGACGAAAAAAATGAGAGAGAGAATGTGATAATACGCACGCGCAAGCACCCACGCGGTTAGCCTGTTTTCAGTTGCCATCTGAAGCGGAAAATCGAATTCTTGTCTGCCCAAATAAATGCACATCCTTTCCTTGCGACCACGAAAAGAAAGTTGTTAGCAAGACACATGGAAAGCACGGCTACCCTGTGCTGCCCTGCCGTTTTGTTGCCTCTCGCTGCTCAAAGTCAATCGAAGACGCTCTGTGAGTGTGACCATCAGCAGTGGTTGCTTCTTTGCTTTTTGCTCTGTATCAACTTGCTGCTGTTTTGAGTTTGAATCTGGAAGAAACACAATTGCAAGAACGGACACACGATTGATTACTTTTGTGTTTTGCTCTTTCACATGAAAAATGATATTTTCAAAGCCTAACATTACATGTTTTTAAAAACAGGATTATGATTACGGAATGGATTTCCTTCCCTTGAGTGGTCACGAGCATCTGGTTGCGCCTGCACATAATACACAAGTTTTTGAATGAAGTTTTTGAGTAGGGTTGTTAAACAAAAATAACAAAATTTAAATTGAATAAAAAACAAAAATGCCAATAAAAAAATAAAAAAATTTCTTCTAATATGCTCGGAAAACCTCATTTTTGGCACAATTTTTGGAAAGTTCAACGAAAATTTTCTTTGACATTACCTTGTAAAACCGTCAGCAGTCGATTTTAGACCGTTTTACCGATTGATTTTAGGCTTGAACAACTTTTGGGCTGAAGTTTTTGAGCGTCGCAAAATTTCCGATGCAGCCAAGGACCCAAGGTGACATGACATGACATTTCGCCTCACATTGTGAATCTGAGCGTCCCAGTTGTGCCGTCTGGAAAGTTGGGACATGGGAGTGGGAGTCATTCGGGAGCACGTCAAATGTAGTTCTTTCTTTGGCTCCTTGATTGATTTGGCACAAACCTTGTCCAAATTAAAAAAAAATAATAAAAAAAAACAAATTTTTGTTTTTTCAACAAAGCTAAACGTAACGTAAACCTGCGTCCTGCACCCGTTTCGCTCGTTTCGCGTATTTTTTGTTTCATCTTGTCATATTTTAAGTGATATGAAATGAACGAAAACGAACACTGTGTTTCTGAATCTTTCATTTTCTTTCAGAAGATCACGATTTCACGATCACCACTCCAGTTCACGTTGTTTGTTGCTTGTTATCAGCTTCGAAAGCACTCAAGAAACGGCAGTTCCATTCAAGTCAAGCGAAAACATGTCTGACGCCCCCGATAAGACGGAGCATCCTCGGTTTGATGTCGGCAACGGCGACGACGACGACGACACGCGGAACGTGTTCCATCCGCCGGAGGCAGTGGCGTCCACGGCGCACGTTTCCTCACTCGACCAATATCGCAAGATGTACGCCGAGTCGATCGCCGATCCGAACACGTTCTGGCGCCGAATCGCGTCTGAGCTGCACTTCGCAACGCCCGACGTCTCCAGCAACGTGCTGCAGTACAATTTCGACGTGAAAAAGGGCCCGATCAGCGTTCGCTTCATGCCGGGCGCCAGCACCAACGTCGCCTATAATTGTCTCGAGCGTAATTTGCAGCGCGGCTTTGGCTCGAAAATTGCGTTCTTCTGGTGGGTGACGCTTGGATATGGTTTTGTAGACGTTTTTCGTTTTTGCTGTTGCAATTTGAGACCAGTAGCGAAAGCGGGACCTCGGGTGAGGGGGGGGGTGTTTGCCTAATTTCAGAGGGGGGGGGTCAGGTGCCTTCTCGGTGAGGGGGGGTGCACGGGCAGCAAATTTTCCTGAGGGGGTGCACTGGCAGAAAAATTTCGTGAGGGGGGGGTGCACGGGATCGCACGGGTAATACCAAATTTTTGCCTTAGAAAAACACAGAAATTCTTGTAAAATACAGAATATTTTGTGCAAACAAGCTGCTTGTTTGGGCAGAAACAACAAAATCTATGCAGGGACAGACACAAACGTCAAGAAAAATGCAAAAATTACGGTATTTTTGGAAAAAAATGAGATGAGATTGACCACCTTCTGTCGCGTCTGTAGCGCAGGTGTAGGGCTTTCGTCTACCGTTCTGTAGGTGGAAAGTTCGAACCTCGCTGCGGACAAGACACACAATGGAGAAACTAGTGACCAACAACATCTAATAGTCTACTCCCTTCAGAGCCGAGGGTAAATTGGGCTCGGGGCAGTGTTGCCCGTTTCCGCCGGAGTTTGGTACCTTAGGGATTCCGGAACCGGCGCGCGAACAAATAAATTAAATAAATAAATTAAATTAAACCTTGAAGGGGGGGGTGCGATCCCGTGTTTTCTCGCGGAGGGGGGTGGGGGGAGTCTAGTACCCGTGTCGAGGTAAAGGGGGGGAGGGGGGGTACACGGGTATCTGCCCGTGCACGGGCAGGATTTTCGGCTGAGGGGGGTGGACCCCCCCCACCCCCCCCGCACTTTCGCTACTGTTTGAGACGCCCGTCGTTGCACGAACACGAAACTAAACGAATTTAAAAATTAGGCTGAAACTACTTCAAAAAATGCAAGACTAGAAAAAATAATGTGTGTAAGAATAAAGTAGTAGAAATCCAAACGTAGATTATCTATTTACACTTTACAGGGAAGGAAATTCGCCGATCGATTCACAGAAGATCACTTACCAGCAGTTGCACGACATGGTGGTGTCAATTGCAAAAGTGTTGCGCTCAAAAGGTATAAGCGACGTTTCGTTCCAGTTTCCCAGTTTCTCCAATCCAACCGGTACATTCCAATGTTTCAACAACTCACGATTGATTTGAGTGACGAGACCACTAAACTATAAAAAAATGTGCAGGTGTGAAAAAGGGCGATCGTGTGGCCGTGTACTTGCCGATGATTCCGGAGCTGCCGGCGGTGATGCTCGCGTGTGCACGCATCGGCGCCATGCACAGCGTCGTCGTGAGTGTCCCGACTCGAATGTTTTTTCAGCAAATAAAGTTTCAGTCCGTAAAAAAGGGAAACACGTGTTCTCACCGTGATAGTCCGTGTTTCGTTTGATATCTCAAGAAAGTCTATTGTTCAGTGCATGTCAGTTGTGCAGAGTGTACATGTGCCAAGCCCCCCTCCAACCATTTTCAGTTCGGCGGTTTCTCGGCGCCCGCGCTCGCGTCGCGTATCGTGGACGCCCGTTCGAACGTGCTCGTCACGGCTGACGCGTTCACGCGCGGCCCGAAACTGATCAACCTGAAAGAGATCGCTGATCACGCAATCCAGCAGAGCGCTAAAGATGTTGGTGCAGTTGCTACGGGCTGCTTCGGGGTCGGAGAACATTGAACCGATGCATTCCCGTGCAAATAAATATCTGGTGCACATGTGAAAAAACGAGTTTCAATCGTAACACATTTTATCGTGCTGCTTTTGGCACGGGATTTTTGTTGTTATGGACGTGGGTTCGAATCCCACTTCAAAAGTTTTTCCTATGATGCCTGCATCTCTTTTCAAAAATCGTAACACAATAAATGGAATCGCCCGCTTTTCAGGGTCAAACGGTGACGTCGTGTATCGTCGTTCGTCACATCGATCGCGTCACGCTACCGCCTGGCACCAGCAAACCAACCGTGCGTCTTTGCCTAACTACTTTCGTTGCCTTATTCGGTTGCGAAAAAGATCTTTTGGTTGATTTTCAGTTTTCGATCATGAACACGTTTTCGCATTTCAGTGTTCATACAACGCGCACGTTGATGTCGACCTGGACGAGGCAATGAAGGAGTGCGCAGGCGGTGACGGCTCGGTCACGTGGGTGAATGCAGAGGACAATCTGTTCATGCTGTACACATCGTAAGTTGATTGGAAAATTAGAAGTCACCCAAGTCACAAGTTTACACAAGATGGCTGAAATTGAAAGGACATTCGATGTCAAACAAAATCGAAACCCCCCAGCAACTGATCGTGATCAAGCTTTGAGACGTAGCTCACCGAATGCCACGCTTCGAGTGTCGTCAGACCTGTTTTCAAACAAAACGGACATTCAAACAAATTGTGGATCGATGGCTGCTGGCGCGAACGTTTTGGACTTCCCAGCGCAACCCTGTACAGTCAAACTCTATCTATGAGTGGACATATCCAATCCAACTAGCTGATTGGTCGGCGGGTGACGTAATGCATGGATTCTATGCACACCAAACTCCGCCTCCACCGCAATAATTCATGCACAGAATGCATGCATCAACCAATCGGCCAGCTAGGATATGTTTTCGAGTTCGCCTGTAGTACCGTGGCGTACATGATGGATGATGTCAAGCAACCACGAAATTCAGTGCACTTCAGCGGCAGCACCGGCAAACCGAAGGGCGTCGTGCACACGACAGCCGGCTACATGCTGTACACGTACGCCACGACCAAGTACGTCTTTGACGTGCACCCGGACGACGTCTACTGGTGCACGGCCGACTGCGGCTGGATCACCGGCCACTCGTACATCGTCTACGGACCGCTCGCCAACGGATGCACCAATGTGCTGGTGGGCGTTGCACGGTTGCTCGCGCACCCTTGAAGGCGTTGATCGCAATCGAGCCTGCGAAATCGCAAAAATCCCACCCCACTGGCAGTCTCTTTTTTTAGAAATGGCTAACTTTGAGATTTTGTAAACTTGTGTTTTTAACGGTGCCTGTTCATTGTTGTCTTTGCAGTTCGAAGGGACACCGGTGCATCCGACGCCGAGTCGCTTTTGGGAGGTCGTCGAGAAGTACAAGGTGAGCGCATTCTCACTGTTTGCAATCATTGTCTTTTTCCAATCTTGACTTTATGTGCAGTGCCAAATGTATTCTTTTTGCTTTTGATTCTGCGACTCGATGCGCTCATTTATTGATAAGATTGCAGTTTCATGCATGACGCGCGAATTCGAAATTGGTGAAGTGGTCCTGGTCCCCGAAATGCGCTAGCACCACGCATGAAACTAACTAACTGCGTTCCCCATGTCTGCAAAACAAACGCAACGCACTGAGTCGCAGAACCAAAAAAAACTGATAACAACTATTTGCTATTATATCATTCATCAAGAGCGTGTTCAAATCAGTGCGATAATCGCATCGCTGGAACCACAGCAAAACATGAAACACCGGTGCAAATTCTCGCACTGCAGGTGAACAAATTCTACACGGCGCCGACGGCGATTCGCTCACTGATGGCCTTCCGCGACGAGTTCGTGCGCAAATGCGACCGCTCGTCGTTGCGAGTGCTCGGCACCGTCGGGGAGCCGATCAATCCGGCAGCCTGGCTCTGGTATCACAACGTGGTCGGAGCGAAGAAGTGCGCCATTGTCGACACCTACTGGCAGACGGAAACCGTAGGTTGTGGTGCTCTGTTGTTGGAAGTTGAGCAATAGAGAGTGTGGTCGTTTTTTCCAGTTCTGCGACTCGAACACGCATAGTTCGGCAATTAGTCTCTTGCGAGATGCGGCAATCCCAACTCCAAGATTGGTGAAATAGTCTCTGAGAACGTCATTTAGGCAGTTTTTAATTCCGGAATCAAGTACCGAAGTGAAGCTAATTTCGCTTCTTGATTCGGTCGCAGAACCAGACAAAAAATGGATTGAGATGGTACGTGCCACTGTGTATTGTGGTTTCGATGATGATCCTGGCAATCCTGAGGCCAATGGCAATCGATGCTGCAGTATTTCAAAGCAACCTCCACTACAGGGTGGCCACGTGCTGACGCCGCTGCCTGGGGCGACACCCACGAAGCCTGGCTCTGCAACCTTTCCATTCTTCGGCGTTGAGCCGTGCCTTGTCGACTCGAACGGACGCGAAATCGAGGGACCCGGCGAGGGAAATCTGGTCAGTGGACGCGATTTCTTGTTGTTTTCGTGTTTTTTAGTTTAGTTCACTCTTCTTGATTGAATTTCTTGTGATTGACTGCTCTAAAGGATTCGATTTGTGTTTGTTTCATTGCAGTGTTTCAAGCGCGCCTGGCCGGGCATGATGCGCACCGTGTACGGCGACCACCCGCGTTTCGAGCGCACGTACTTCGGCGCCTTTCCCGGCTACTATTTCACTGGCGACGGTACCACACGAGCGCGGTGTTCTTGTTTATTGAGCATGCCATAAAAATGCGGCGAAACTATTTATTTATTTATTCGTCTGAAATCGTGTTGAAAAAATATGATCTTTTATTTTGGTCGAGAGACTCAGTGCGCGCAAAGACGCATAGATGCGTCCGTGTGTGACGCGGGAAGTCAAAATTGAACAAGTGATCCGAGTCCCCTAAATAGGATCGAGTCACTTGGGCGATTTTGAATTGCCACACATAAAATTGAAGCTAGTGTCCTTTCACGTCTGCAAACCTACTGAATCGCATATTCTGAAAAATTAAAATTGAAATAAAACAGTATCGCTGCGGTAGTGTGCGACGTTTTCGAATGCGCGTTTCACACAGGTGCGCGCCGCGACGACGACGGCTACTACTGGGTGACGGGTCGCGTGGACGATCTGATGAACGTCAGCGGGCATCTGCTGTCGACGGCCGAGATCGAGTCGGCGCTGGTCGCACACGAGTCCGTTGCGGAGGCGGCCGTGGTCGCTGCGCCCGACGACATCAAGGGACACGTGCCGTACGCGTTCGTGACGCTCAAAACTGTGAGCGAGCATCCGCGCTGGTGCATGCTGTTGTTGCAGTTGCTGGCGCCAGTTTTATAAACGCTTAGCAGTCCAACACCATTGAGCCCCTGAATGAAAATCACAGCTGCGGTTTTTTCATGCAAACTGATTCACCAATGAAAAACTGAAATTTCTTTTGATTCATGAATTTATTCAGGCGCTCAGTGGTGTAGCACTATTGAACTGTGATGTTTTATAAACCTGGCCGCTTGCCGCTTTCAGTGACTGGAAGGCCACCAAAAACTCCGGTGGTTCGGTCTCGAGACTGAACGCTGACGAAGAGAGTGCGACAGCCTCTTAAGGCTCGCTCCCTCCTTCAGTCTCTAATGATCGTAGCCCCATCTCGGATTTCGGTGCCCATACACCTCGATTCGGCTGCTCTTTCATTCCGATTTCGTCGTTGACAATCTTTTACGTCTTTTTGAATTTTTTTAAATTGAATTTCAGGGTTTGAAAATGACACCGGAACTCGAGAAGGACCTAAAGCAGGTGGTCCGCGAGAAGATCGGTGCGATCGCGATCCCAGGCACGATTCAGCTGGCGCCCGGGCTGCCGAAAACACGGTCCGGCAAGATCACACGCCGTATTCTGCGCAAAGTGGCCGAGGGAAACAGACAGGCGGATTTGGGCGATGTCAGCACGCTTGCTGATGAATCGGTATGAAGGGGGGGGGGGGGCACGGCTGTGAAGTTGTGCGGTTGGTTGGTTTTAGGTTGAAGTGAAGGGGTGCACTACTATGCAAAACTACTGTGAAGTTGTGTTGGTTGGTTAACGTAAAGAGGTGATACTACTATGCAAAACTACTATGAAGTTGTGTTGGTTGGTTAACGTAAAGAGACACTACTACTATGCAAAGATCTATAAACTGTCTGATTTAAAAAAGCTGCAAGCAAATTTTCAGCGTGTATCATGATGCAATGATGGTGTTTATATGACTGTACAATATTTCTCAAGACAGCACAGCTATTTTCCATTTACTGTCCCACCATTCGCAATGTGTGCAATGCAACGTTGTGCGTTTTGTTCATGACGATTGGAGTTTTTTCATGTTGCGTTTTGCGAAAAAAATCAGTTTGGCAATGGCAAACCTTCATGTGTGTGTGTCTAGTTTCTTGTGGGACATTCCACTGTGGCAGCAGAGAGAAATACGTACAGTAAACAATATTTTCTATGTTTTTGACATCGCTTGCCTTGGTTTATGGTGTCGTGCTGTTGTAATCTGAAATCAAAATTCGCTCATCCAAAAGGGGTCGTTTTGTTTATTTCGTTGCGACCGTGTTTATTTTCATCTTAGGTGATCAGCCAACTTTGGGATGGACGTCCCGTGACTCTGAAGGGCACGGCGCGGTCTAGACTTTGAGCTGTGCAGCAAAACGAACACTTTGACTCGCTGACAAAACGTTGAACGTTTTTTTTACTGTGACTTTGTACACTTGTGCCACATTACGGTGCTTTGGTAGAGCGGGGCTTGGGCGCGGGGTTTAACCAAAAAAAGCAAATCATTGCCAGCCATGGAGACGCGCTCACTGTGGTGCAGTGGTTGCGTTCGTCATCGGTTGGCAATGGCAGTGCAGTGGCTGGTGCTGATGCTTGTGTTGCTTGTTGCAGGTGATCGACCAACTGTGGGACGGCCGCCAACCGCTGGCGTCCGGTTGATCACCGTCACCCTCAACGTCAACATCAACATTGCCGGTGTTTTGTTGCATCTGCATAGAATTCTCAGGCTCACTTAGCATTGACATACAGTTTGAGCAATTTGTTGTGGTTGTTCTTGTTTAATGTTTGTGGTCACGATTGCGATATTGGATGGGTGAAGTGGTCGAATTGTATAATGTAGATGCACAATGCAGTCGTTGATATTTATCATTCTCCGTTTGTTTACCCACCACATGCCAGGACATTTGGTAGTAACATTTCAGCGGATTGTTTGAAAATGGTTCAATTATGAAAGGGTAAATTCAGTTTTGGGGCCATTTTGCAGCATATAACGCCATTGCTATAATTAATCAAAATCCATGTTTGGTTTTTGTTTTAGAATTCTTCACGGTATGTTTTAGTTGATTACCGGTGTTTTTATTTTTTTAACAACATGCAAATGCTCGGTGGTTGTTCTTTTGTTCCGTGTGCTTCTCAGAACTGCAGCTAAAATAACCCACGGTTGTTGTTAGTCGCTTTATGCCAAGATCATGTTGGTTTATCTTGATGTCGTTCACGTATTGTGTAATGTATTCATCATCATAATGTTTTTTGATGTTCGAAAGTTCAAATAATAAAATTTGAGTTTTCATGGAGATGGTCTTTTTTCGAGTGGCAGGTGCGAACCGCAAGCAGTAAGTTTATCTTCGCAGTATTTTTTGATTGCTTATTTTTTGATTACTTATTTTTTGGTTGCTTGTATTTTTTAGTTGCTTATTGTTTAGTTGCGTCTGCACATCTCTTAGTTTGAATTCCGTCCGACTCTCAAGGTGTTTTGGCTTTAGGTCACAAATGAAAGTTGGTTTCTTCAAATAATTTACCATATTCGTCGAAAACAAAGTGCTCGAGAAAATGGCCGTCAGCTTTTTTGGTGGCGCTTCGCTCGCAGACTGGTTATTTTTGCTTGCCGGAAGACAGCTCATTCTCACGAACGTTGTTCATTATTGAACTAATCTTTCAATGTATTTTACAGGTCGTCGTTTGTCTGCAGACCTCACAAACGACAGCGACTTTGGTTTTATTATCACTATTCTTATAGATGTGCTGTCTAGACATTTCATTCGGATAACAGCTATCCATATGCCGATCTGGTTGTGAAATAACGTTTTCGTCCATTGAAATGAAGCCACTTTCATCAGCTGACCGCAATAATAGTTTGAGGCCACACGCCAAGAACCGTAACGCCTTTTCTGATCGAGATGGCAACAAAAACGATGCTTTGGTGCCGATCTGGGTTCTGTTCTGCTTGTGCAAACAATACTCTCAGCGGTGTTTGTTTTCATTTTATTCAATTCACTTTTTGAACTGATCGGGTTTCTTTTCATTCTGTTTTTGTTTGTTTGTTTTTAGTACGCCGTTTCATTGTTGGCCAGCGGACGAAAGGACTGGCCTGAATGGGTGGAGGCCTGGCTGTGCCTTCGTGTTTTGGCGATTGCAATCGGTCGACTGATTCAGAGCGCCAACTGGCATCATTGGTCTCGATTCCAGCAGGTTGACGATGCTGTGCGACCGGTTGGTGTGCAATTTTGTTTTTTTCTTTTGTGAGACAGCTCCGGATTATGCTTCGTTCAAGTGCGGGTTGTGCTTCGAAATCTCGGATCTTGGTGGGCATGTATTTTCAAGTAGCTGATGAGCTTTCATAGTTTTATTGGAATAAGCAAGTATGCTTATAGTCATTGGTGCAGCAGCTGCGCAAGCAAACACCGCCAAATTTGTCCGCATGCGCAGCAATATCGAGCATGAACGCATTTTCCGTTTGCCGGCAATGTGGGTGGCTGTTTTGTGTTCTCGAATCGTCCGATGCAATCTTGAAATCGGTTTTTGAAATTGCGCAAAAACGCTATTCGACTGTTTCTAATAAAAACAATCGGGTCGGTTGATCAACGTTCGGAAGTGCAATTTTAGGATGGCATTCTTTTTTTTCGTGTCGACGTTTCTCGACATTTTCTCAATTTGACTTAATAAAGGAAAACTTTTCCACAAAACTCAGCAGTCCATTTGTCACCACCACAGACAAATTCTACACTTTCTGCAAATTGATTAAATGTCGTGAATTCCGTCGTCAATATCTGAGATACGGAATGGCCGAGTAAACATGGCCATTTTTCAGGTTTTAAGAAGCGCGCGAAATTTGAATGAAAGAATAAAGACATTAAAAAAGCCAATTATGTATCAAATTGGTCGTGTTTTGTTAAAGTTAATTAATTAGATCATGCTTTTCAGTTTGTTCTTAGTCTATTGCACACACAATTGAGAAATATCTTTGCATTCTGGAAAAGGAAACTCCTAGTCTGCGACAGATCTTGCCTTGATTGAGAATACATGGAGTGCCTTATTTATTCGGCCATACTGTAGTCGCATGCGCCTGGCGCGGCACACAGAACTAACTTAAAGGAGCATTCATGAAGCTATTGTTCATTACTTAGATGTCGTATTGCTCGGGTTCGTAGGTAAACCGAGGAAGCGCGCAGCGTTTGACCGGTTCGTCCCAGAGCGCTGTTGTTGTGAGGTCGGTAGGTTGTTGCGCACACGAGAATAGATGGTTCACGTCGTGTGGTGTTTGACGGCACCGCGGGCAGGCGTTTACGATTGCAGTGTTGACGAGCGTTCAGTAGACAGAGCGGAGTTGAGGCAATTGAATTGTTGACGTGGTGTTTAGTATATTTTGTGAAGTTAAAGCAGTATTTAGTGACCGCGTAGCTATATTTTAACACATACAGCTATGCGTCAGTAAATACTGCTTCATGAATGCCACTTAAAGCTTGTTTACACCTGACCTGATGAATGCGACACGACACGGCACGTCACGTCAGTTCTCGTGTTTTTGCATGCGTCAGCCATAAATGGGCCCTCAGCGCGTGCTATTTATAAAACACAGCTGAAAACCTCATTATGTTTTTTTGCGAAGTTTGCTTGTTATACGATAAGAAGTAACAGCGCTAGCTGAGCCTCAGTACACAGAAACGAGAGACGACACGGCCACGGGCCATGGCGCAGCTATTTTTAGGAGTGTTTAAGCTGCACGCATTAACTTGCTGAGCATATGAGCCTGTCGGCGCCGTGTGCACAGGCTTCGTGCTTGCGCTTGCTGTTGCTAATTATAAACTCCGGATCGATTGCTTTCGCCGCCGCAGCACATGACCATTCAGACATGGAGAGCCTCGCTTTATGTGTGCATTAGTATTAGCAACGGGCATCTAAGACACACACTAGTCAGCAGTGGTGCCCATTGAACACTGAAACTGCGCTGCTGTTGCGCGTTGTTGTGCGGCAGCTGCTGTGTTCTTCTCTGATGTTGTTGTCATGTGCTGCGATAGCAACAACGTTGGGACTATCTCTGAGATGAAACAACCTATTTAAGAGACCGTATATTTCATACATTTGTTATAAGCAGCCGATAAAATTAGACATCATGCTTGCTGGATAAGAACGACGAGCGATATGCGCAGCAGATTTCGTATTCTGTTGATGTTGCAGTCGCACAGTAAATGTGTTTCCAAAGACTGTGTAAACTGCGTAATGCCTATTTTATTGGTGATTAAACGCAGTAAGACGTAAGAGACGGTGTGCTAGTGGGTAATGCTTACGCACGCATAAACTCATGTTCACGTGGGTGTGGCGTGGCGAAAACACGCGACCACTAAAGCGCAATTAACCGGGCTCGCACGACTCGCTTTTTTGCAGATTAGCTACTCTGAACGCAGTGTCCGTGGTAGCAGTGGTGGTCGTTGTGTTGTGTGCCATTGATGCTGACGCAAGTTGGACGTTCAAACAGTCACAGCCACCGTCCGCAACTGCGAGCAGACGTGTAAAACGGCAACTAAATCCGAACGAGCATGTCAACAACAGCGACATGATTGTGCAACAAAGTTAGAATTAAGGATTCATTGGAACACCGCGCTTATAGCATTGTCAATCTGCCCAAAGTTTATGATTTGAAGCCCGTTTATACATAGCCTGTGATCATTGGTTTTACTCGCAGCGCATGATCTATCCGCTCACGCATCCTCTGTGTTTGTTTACATCTGTCATTTCTGTCCCAATTAGTTCTTAATTGATACCGTTAGTCCTAATAGCGGGTGCCATAAGACTCCGGAACGTCGTGAATTGTAATGAGATAAGAAACTGTTTCTATTTTCATCTACAACCAAAGCAATAGGTTGAAATTAACTTTCTCGTTTAGCCTTGTCAAGGTAATATACGGGTCGCGTTTGCATTAATTATCAAGAGGTGATAACAACAAGTAGTCGAGTTTCGTGACCGGAGAATGTTGTTCTGAAACACAAGTCACATTTGTGCGTGTTGCTTGTGGCGCGAACTAGGTTTCCTTCAATTAACAAGGCCACAGTTCGGCCTAGCCATGTCGCTGCCATATGTGGCGATAATTCCCAGGTGTTGACGCCCTTGCAGATTTGTGCTCAGTAATTGACGCTCTAAAAATAGCTGTATCATAGCCAAACAATGTATTGAATTAAAGTATAAGGTCTAACTTCAAAACTTGTTGAACTAGCTGATTAGTTGAAGCATGCATTTTGTGTATGAATTGCTGTGAAGTCGATTGGCTTGTATGGAATGCATCACGCGAACACCCCTGTAGCCTAACCGGTGACGACGCTCAAGGAACTTTCAATTTGAGAATCTGTTTGCTGTTTTTTTCTGCTTCGATGAGACTACTTTTACAGCCTTTGTATGGTCTATTTTTTTAAACGCTTCCCATGACGTCATGTGCCGCCAAACATGCGCTTGCCGTTCACAGCAAACCAGACTTTCCGTTTAGCCGATTTCTTCCCGTAAACATATGGTGAATGTCGAATCAATCAACCAGACTGACATTTTAGTGCCTGACAAACGGGCGTTTTTAAAGCAAATGACGTCATTTTAGTCCGGACACGTTTGAATAAATCCACAATAATAATGTGTGGTTTCCATAACTGTGCTAGTCTCGGTACATGAAGAGCGTCGTTGTTGATAAACGTTTAACGGTTAAATTTGTTAGCTGGCTGTTGCCTGTTGTAAAACGAATGTCTGTTCTTAATTGTTAGTGACTGACGAGAAAATTATAATATAATATCTTTTATTTGGGTCCCGCGTCTCAATGCGCGCATAGGTGGGTAAGCAGTCTCATGCACGATTTTTGTGTGATCAAACTTTGTTTGGTTTACACGTTTCTGTTCATTTTTTACAGTGCCATTTTCAGTAGTGAGTGATAGGGGCAAGTGGGCAACATACCGTGAAAAAAAACTTGGTCAGAAAAACCTCCAAATGTTTTCTAACAGTGTTTCAATTTTCAGCTCTAAACACCTCAGCACACGCCAGTGAGAGCATTTTAGAATTGGAACCTTTTCTTTGGCCCACCCTGTAAGTACAGGGTGAGCCAAAAAAAGGTTCCAATTTCAAAATGCTCTCACTGGCTTGTGCTGAGGTGTTTCAAGTTAGAACACTTTGGGGGGGGGGGGGGTTCTGACTGACTTTTTTTAGGCATATCGCCTCTATCATTCACTGCAGCAGAATATCTGGAAAACCTGAAAAATCAACAAATGTTGTGAAATTCAGATGGTCGATTTAGCTGAAACAAATATCAAATAATAAACATTAGTGACAACCCGAGTGTTAAGAACATAAAAAAGATGAAAAAAGCAATGCGCACATATGTAGTAGCACATAAATGCCGAATGCTAATTGCATTTGACCAGTGTTTGTTAACTGTGATGTTTCACTTCGAGTTCTGTCTGAGTGTGCGTAAGCGAAGCGGTTCTGCTCAGAACAGATGCGAATTTATCTTTTCAAATAAAAGTTTGATTTTTTTCACACAATTTGCCACTCTGATTTTTTCACGAAAGCAGACTGTTTTTTGCAGCGCAAATGGAGATCTATTTTCAGTTTTGTTCTTGTGTCAAAAACTGCTTTTTTTAATTATACTGTGAAAACGAACTGAAACATGTGAACCAATAAAAATTTAGATCAGAAAAACCTCACGAAATGTTCTAACAGTGTTCTAAATTTAAAGTTCTAAGGTCTCAGCACAAGCCAGTGAGAGCATTTTGAAGTTGGAACCTTTTTGGCTCACCCTGTATATACAGGTTGTTTGTTTATTGTTGTTTATGGTTTATGGTTGGTATCATTTGTTTATGGTTGTTTGTATTACTTTTTTTATTCTTTTACCAACAGTAGAGATTGCAAATAGCAGAAAATTTTCAAGAGAGAAACAGCACCAGTGTCACAGTTCACAAGTTCAGATGTACACTCAATATGACCACGTCAGCACAAGCCGCACTTCAGCATTATCAAAACATTCATGGCTTGGCTGTTTAGTGTTTAGACAAAACAAATGTGCGAAAGAAGAAGCGTTCTCTGCTAAGTTTCTTCATGGATAAATCCACGACAGTGACGTACATGTAGTAAATCTGATTATGGAAACTGTCGCCAGTTGCTGTATCGTTGGTGCAATGATATGTACATTGTATGTTGTGCCATGGCACCCAACGTATTTTGTTAGTACATGTACAGTCCATCTGAAAAATATATGCAACATGACGCGAACATGACGTGATGACCAACCAATCAGCGCTGAGAACACCTCATGATTAACCAATCAGCGCTGAGAGTTGCTATGACCAACCAATCAGCTAATTGCATATATCAAACATTAGCGAGATTGACTGTATGTAGCAACAGCAGCCTCTGTAGTTGAGCAAGAAACACAAGAACTTTAAGACACGTACACAAAGCATAAGATTCCATGAAGCCTACGCAGTCAGCTACCGTTTGTGTACTCAATACAGGTAACATTGTTAATTAATCACAACTTTGGGATTCTTGCAACGCTGTTATTAATCCTATTTCTAAAGACAGTTACTGAGCGTAAACAGGCATTGCCGTTTCCTGGTTGTGTTTCTTGACAACGACTTTGTTTCAAAAAGTTAGGCTTCGTTGTTTCTAATTTTATGGTAATCGTCAATTTATTGGTTGACAGATCGATCTACTCGGGCTTTAAACGGTTTCTTTGCTGTCCAACCTGACATTTTGCATGCTTTCATTTGTCGATTCTTCTAGTTATACTGCGGCTTTACTTTTACACAATTTTTACATTGCGGCTGTTGGCTTCCGGGAGTAGAAGAATAGTTATACCACTATAATATCTAGATAGCTATAATTGTTCAGTCATACGATTATACGTCGCAGTCATGTCAACTAAAAATAACTTTCAATCTTCTGATCCACAAAAGATTTCTCGTAAGTTATTTTGTTAAATTTTTTATAATTTATAGACCTCTCCTTTTCTTCAGTATCTTGTTAAATACATGATGTGCGATTTTTTCAGGTCTCATGTTCGAACTCGTCAGACAACATCCAACTAACTACACATTGGACGCCAGTGGGATATGCTCTTGGCAGCATTTCTTTCATCAGATCAGCGTCAGATATGCAGAAAATAGCGCTGTTCTCTGGGACGTGATCAAAGCGATGAAGGACACTTACGCTTCTGAATGGCAAAAAATACTACAGCCAAATAATAACGGCATGTCAAAATCAGAGATGCTTTGAAGGATGTTTTTTACATGCCAATTGTACTGAAATAAGTATTGTATTGTGAAACAAGCAAACCTTGCTGTGTTATGTTGCTCAGGGGCCGAATGTCATGTGGCGTACGATGAGCACGTTTGCTGGCCGACAACTCCAGTGAACACGACCGCTGAGTCGCATTGTCCATTCGACGATGCTACTGGTCAGCCCGTTTATCTGCCGATCATCTGTGCTGTGCCCTGTTTTATATTGTTTTGTATCTGTGCAGGTGTTAGTACGAGATATTGCCAAGCGAACGGAACCTGGGCGTCTGCCGACTATTCTGGTTGTACGACACATCTGGTTGGTTGTACATGTTTTTTTTTGAAATTTTTTCACACCGTTTTTTTGGGTTTTATAGTAAATCACTTTTATCACAGTGAATTTCTGTAATTGGTGGGGACACCGTTTTTAGGTGTATCTGTGTAAAGAGTGTCTTTTTACTTGAAATGTTGACATTGCTGCATAAATATACATCAGGAGACCAATGTGCACAACACGATCATATATTACATCTACCGTATTGGCTTCACGACATCAGTGGTGTTTCTTCTCTTTGCGCTGGCGATTTTCCTTGGCTACAAGTCAGATTCGATTTTCACTCGTTGTTTTTTTTTCTAATTCTGCAAAATAATTTCGTGGATTTTTCAGGCACCTTTGGTGTTTACGAAACATGATACACACGAATCTTCTGCTGTCATTCATGTTTCGTTGTCTAACATTCATGATCTATGATTTGTCTCGAAATATTACAAACGAATTAGACTGGCACCCCACGAAAACGGTTAGCAATACAAAAATCATTTCTTGTTTATTTGTCGGTGGAAAAACAGTTTATGGTGTACTCACATCTTTCAGGTAATGTGTATCACGGGTGAAATAATCGTCAAATATTTTATCGCGTCTACGTTCTTCTGGATGTTTGTTGAAGGCTGCTTCTTGTACATCAGCATCATGCACTCGTTCAAAGCGGAACGAATTCGGCTTTGGATGTGTCTGCTAATTGGATGGGGTAAGCTCGACGCATCTGTCGTGAATTTACTGTTGGACATGATCCATTTCCGTGCGATAACGACTTTGTTACTTGGGGAAGTTAGAAGTATCCTCGTTTCCAGGTACCCCATTCTGCTTACTCCTAATCACCGTGCCCCTGTACTTCACTCGATCGAACATGTCGTTGATGTGAGTTTATTCACAGTTGGCTGTTTTAAACCGTGACAATGTGCACAAAGTTTTTTTGGTATTCAGGTACGCTTGTGAAATACATCATGTCGATTTTGTGGACTATTGTTACATTGGACCCATTGTTTTTGTTTTGGTGGTATGTTATGCATGTAATCTACAGGGTGATCAGAAAAAACGTCAGTTTTTAAAACGCTTCGATCTCGCGACTGCATTAATGCCTGAAGCTGAAATTTGCACCACTTATAGTCGTCCTTTGTACCCCGTTTGTTGTGTAAAAATTTCAGCTAAAAGTTGTGACTCTGTAAGGCACAATGGTACTTTTATCTCAAATTTTACATTTTCGCTATGTTTTACATTTCCAAGCATTACAGATGCAGGTAATCATCTAGTTTTCTTCTGGCAATATCACATCGTCTACTGTTTCACTGTCATCTGCTCCATAATTGCCTTTTATAGTCGCTTAAACTGTTCAATGTGTCCACCGTTGAGCAGATTAACAGTGACCGGCCGCTGCATCGCAATGTTCTGCAAGGCTTCAGACATCGCTTGCAATGGTCAATGAAACCAACAGTGGACGAACGGTTTGAGCAGCTAAGGCAAAACAGTTACCGAGTAGATGACAATGAAACAGAAGACGATGTGATATTGTCAGAAGAAAACTTGAATAGTGATGATTACGTGTATCTCAATGGTTGAAAATGTAAAAAACAGTGAAAATGTAAAATTTTGGATGAAAATACTGTTGTGCCTAACAGAGTCAGTATTTTTGGCTGAAATTTTTACACATCAAATGGGGTGCCAGGGACTATTATAAGTAATGCAAATTTCAGCTTCAGGCATTAATGCAGTCGCGAGATCGAAGCGTTTTGAAAATTGACGTTTTTTTCTGATCACCATATACGCTTATTTTTCAAGCTTCTCACGCACTCGAACTCAAGGCAGCGTGTTTCGCTCAACGTTTATTTTGTTTCTAAATTTCAGGTGAATTTCATATTCCTCACCGTCATCATGTACGTCGTGATGATGAAGTTGCAGCTGACGGTTACAGCCGAGTTGGACCGCTACAAGTTTGTTGTTGGCCGATTGTGAAGCAGAATTCAGTCCTGTTTTGTTTTGTGTTCACAGAAATGAAGAATTTTTTGTTATTCAGGAAAGGCATTAAAGCACTTCTTATCATGTGTCCGCTGCTCGGCCTAAATCATCTGCTGGCCGTCATCCACCCGGAACACCCCGCCTGGCTGCGCCTCTTATTTGGCTACTACACCGCCGTGGTCAACTCAACGCAGGTGCATGTCCAACTTTAGCTCTCACAGCTTAAACTCTGAAACTTTGATCATGCCTACTTTCAATTACAGGGCATCCTTGTGGCGTTGTTGTTCTGCTTTCGTAATACCGAGGTAAGGGTAGCTGTTCTATGCCCCGGCTCATATGACTCGTCATTTCATTTTACCATGTTCATACCTCTCATAACTCCTCCAGCCCATACATCTGTAGCATATCTTTCCAAGTGAACTCTGTTGCCTCGCCCAGTATTGATGTTAATCGCACACAGCTCCTTGACGAGCGCTCATCAGCATGAACACGAATGCCTGATCCAATTGATGGCCTGATATATACGGTTGTTGTCACCATCTACAGTCTAACTCAATAACATATGCAACTAGCTGATTGGTTGATGATGCATGCATTCTGTGGTTGAATTGCTGAGTTCATCAGTGACCACCAACCAATCAGCCAGTTGGATATGTTATTGAGTTCGACTGTATGAAAGCAACAGAGCCCGACCAGTGCGCTCGCGACGTGTCGCACACCTCGTACGGTTGTGTTGATCATTGTCGTGTGCGTGTGTGTTGCAGGTGATCAATGTTGTGTGCGTCAGCGCGCGCCGCTACATCGATCGCGTCTACAGCAAGCACCCGTGGCTGAAGTCGACGCCGGCGATGTATCTGCACGAGCAGCTGCTGCCGTCCGCTCGTTCGTATCAGAACGGCTTCGCGTTCGACACGTTGTCAACGAACTGCCCGAGTCCGCTGTTGCCGAACGGTCTGATGATGAACGGCTGTCTGTGGCGTCCGGAGCATCCGGCCATTGAAATGGCCGAGCTCGCTCTCTGGCGCTCTGATATCAGCAACTGATGATCAAGTGCTCCTGACGCGTCACATGTGTCACGTTCATGTACCATTAGGCTGCAGTCATGAAACAGTATTTAGTGACGCGTAGCTGTGAAACATGAATGCCCCTTTACAATGTTGCTGTTTGTTTTGATTCCTTGTTGTTGCTCTGCTATACTGTTGTTGATGTACAGTTCGCTTTCGTCTGCCGGTACTACGGTGGTGTTCTTCACTCGTACTATGGGTACTATTTTTTTATTCATTGCGTAATAATTCGAATCCTGTGCGCGGTCATCCCTCTTGTGTGCTTTTGATCACGTTTTTTTGTTGATTGACGCTCTTTTTTTCAGATAAACACACTTATGATTGAATTGAGTGCTAAGCACGTTGTAAAATGCGAACATTCTCAACTGACGGAGTGCAATTTCTTACCGTATATTTGGCCTCGGCAGCGTATTTTCCTGTGTTCATCGTTGTCTGAAATAAGATCTTGCCGAGGCTGAAAAAAAGACTCCGTACTCCGTTGGCTAGGCGTAATGAATGTTTTGACATTCGACTAATAAAAAAATACGAAACCGCATAAACGGGCGTTTCAACTAAAATACTTTTGAAGGTATGCGAAAGAAAACGCAGGCAATGTTAGACTTTATATTCTTGAATGATGAGCGGCCATGTGGATGACCCACCTTATCAACGGATTCACAGGTGACAATCTGGAAAAAACCTCTAAAATGCCATGCGTTCTCTTTCGGTGACGTTGACCGTCAAGGTGCACGGTAGAACTGGAATGAAAATATTCATTGAGGTTTTTTCTCATCTTCTTCAACCGACTTCCTTGATTGTTGACTCTGTTCGAATGTTGTTGCATTGCTTCGTCGCTACTCTCAATTTCCGACACCGCTTTCATATCTTCTGGTCTTGCACCGATCTACTGCTCTCATGATTGAGTTCACCCATATCAACGCGTTTGTTCATGCTTTGCTCATCTTATTTGTTTTTTTATACGTCAGTCAGCACATTTCGGCTACCGTTCACTGAAGTGAATCGTCATTGATTTCTTTTTGTTTCATCAGTGCAACTGATTGTATATGAGCTGAGTTGAATAAAACAAGAGATCTAATCTGACTGAAGTTCTGAGCTTGTAATGTGCACATTGTTAGCTACATTCTGTTTTTTTTGGTCGATTTTACTGTTTTTGGCGCACTCTGTATTTTTTAAACTTTCTTTCAGACGACTAAAAAACTTGCGAATTTCACTGAATGTATCACGCACATCCGTGTGTGTGTGCAGTGGTGCATCGTTGTCCAGCCGCAGGTCACACTGTTGATCCACAGTGCCTTTGCAGATGCGTTCAGTCGCCCGTCACCAGTTGCATCGACTCCTGTGCAGGCGAATGTGTCCCTACGAGGAGCCGATGCAGTTTGAGCTGACCAGCCACGGAGTCAGACAGCGCCGCAACACGCACAGCGACAGCGATCAGAACAGTCTCAAGTTTGTTTGTTTGTTTTTTTGTTGTAGGAAAAGGTGTTGCATCCACATTTCTTCTGTGGCTACGGCTGCTTTTTCTGCAAGCTCCGCGGAAACGGTACACGTTTAGCGCCGATGTCAGGGACGCGCACCTGCCCCAGGATACCAAGGTGGAGCTCAGTTTCCGACGGAGGCGACCGCACCATATATCACTCCCACACAGTGTCTCGGCTCGTCTAGTGTTCTCTTACAACATCTCATACTGTACACTCACTGCCGTTCTTTGTTGTCACTACCGTACACTGTCTTTCCATGATCCAACTGTTGCACCACCGCGCGCACCACAAGGCAACGGCGGCGGCGTCGTCGACGGCCGCCCTGAGCAGCGGCTGCCCGATCGCAGCAGCAACCGGCGGCGGTGTGCCGAAGCGACGCCGCCCGAAGTACAGCAACGTGATGGTCTGGAACGACCACGGTCAGTTGTGCTCGCTCAACCAGCAGAAGCACAAACAACAACAGCAACAACAGCAGCGTGCTGGCGTGCGCTCGTCACGTGCCGCGTGCGCGAACGCCACGTCGTGCTCGTCGTTGGCGAGCAGCAGTCACGCGATCAGTCGCCAGCAGTCCGTCGGCAGTCAGCCGACGCCCGAAATGCCGCCGAGAATCGCGAAGGATTTCGTGGTACACAGTCCATCTGGCTGATATACACATGTACAACTATGAACTATTTTTTCAAACGTGTCCCACTAAAATGACGTCATGTGCCGCCAAACATGCGCTTGTCGTTCACAGCCATTCACAGCAAACCAGACTTTCCGTTTAGAGCCGATTTCTTCCCGGAAACAAATGGTGAATGTCTAATCACTCACTCCAAACTAAAACATTGATGCCTGTACTTTGACAAACGGGCGTTTTTAAAGCAAATGACGTCATTTTAGTCCGGACACGTTTGAATAAATCCACAATAGCTGATTCGGCTGGTTGCACACACACGTGCAGTTGATGCATGCAATCTGTGCAGGCGTTGCTGTGGAGGCGGAGTGTTCGTGCCACAGAATGTGAGCATCAACTGCGCGTGTGTGCAACCAACCAGTCAGCTAGTTGTCCATATTAGCCAGATGGACTGTACATTACTGCGATAAAAGTTGGAATTGCGGTATATAGGTAGTTGCGCGCAGGAACAGAAAATCAATTTCATGCCTGATGGTCTAGGCTTGCTTTGTATCTGAGTGGTTATGCGACGACCGGTTACTTTGGCAATTGAATTTTGCAGTTGAATTTCCGCTTCAAGCATGAAAACGATTTCCTTTCTACGTGTTAGCGAGAACGCACTGAGTCGCAGACGAAAAAATGCCACACAACAGATGAAAGTGTCTGGTGTGTTGCCGCAGAAATTCCGAATTTATTGCGATTTCCAATTGCGATGCGTTCGTTTGTTGTTGACGATTTCAGACGAATGCCGAGTCGACGAGCGAGACGACGTTCATTCGTGCGTCGATGTATCGCACGAGCAAGGATGCGTCGACGCGCAAGTGCAGCCCGTCGGAGACGGTCAGCATCAGGCAGAAGTGGTCCACGTGCTCGGGGCCAATGTTCACGACCCATCCGGAGGAGGGGCTCAGCGTCAACCTTTGACGAGACTGTGTGATTCGTGCGGCTAATGGAAAAGCTGGTTTTTTCAATGCGGGTTTCGGATGGAAACGTTCTTCAAATCAAGAGAACCGTTTCGTTAGTAGATTTTTTCCGGCCTAACTGAGCCCCAGTGATTCTTGAAATTTTCTCGAAGTCTTGCATGTTTGGATTTTTTGTCAGCTGCAGAAACTATGGGACTTATAATCGGGTACAACAAGTTGTTTCTGAACGTCATTCAATACAGTGCACGCTTCGTGCAAAGTTCAAAAAGTTTGTGTGATGAATCAACCACTCCAAAGCGGATGTGTATATGACGTAATGAAGTGAGCTTGTCGGTATTGTTGTGTGCCTCGTGTCGCACCAGAAGTTCAAAACCTTTCCAGCTGCGCGAAAAGCACACGACACGCTGAAAACGGCTGCCTTGTTTTCGCAAACGTGAACGAGGGATAACAACAACAGCGTCCAGTGTGTGAACAAAAAGCTGCGATGTAGTTTTTGAAAATCTGCTGAACCCGCCGTCACTTCTGTCTGGGGAGGGACACACACACACATTCAAAGAAGCAGAACACTGCAAGATAGCGGTGAAATTTTGTAAAGTTTTAGAAACGTCGATTTTCAGTCGTATGGCAAGCAGGAATACATTCAAAATGCCAAGGCCTGCGACATTGACGGTCGGTCATAAAAACTGATTCCATTTACGCCGTGTTTCTGTGCATTCCAGAACATTCGTGCAACCTTTTCTGCTGAGTGCGGTTTGCAGTTTTGTTGTTATGGACTCGCAAAGGTTGCAAAAGCTGTTTTGTTGATTGTTTTTTTTTCGATTTTTTCGCCATGTTCTTTTTTGTGCCCGTTCAGGATTTTCGTCATCTCTGGTTTCATTTTGCCGGCCACCTTGGGGTTTCGCATTTTCATTTCGCCTGTATCCATGTTTTGCCCATTTCAGAGCAGAACAACCCGTGCCAAGTCGTGTCGAGTGATGTCCCTGAGAGACACCATAGCGCTGTACAATCAGAAAGCGCGCGAGACGGAAGAGAAGCTGAACAGGAATCCATTCTCGGACGACTACGAACGGCCGACGCACAGCAAATCGGACGAACGCTACGGGCGACCGGTGGCCGGTTCGAAAACGGAACGCCGCGGCATCAAAGCAGGTGCGTTCGCGCTCCGGTTTCACGCGTTCGCATTTCGCAATCGGTCGAATCGCAACAGAAATCGCAGTAATTTCGGTCTTTCTTTCCTATTTCCACACCTCACGTACTTACTTACCAGTACGTAATTTGTACCTGGCGTCATACGACATTCTGGCTGGTCTTGCTGTAGACGACATACCCCAACAGTCGAACTGCATAAAGAATCAGCGTCGTCGTGGGTGGTCACGTGATGAATGCTTTCTGTGCAGAAATTGCTGTTGTGGGGGCGGAGTTTGGTCTGCACAGTAAGCACGCATGCACGTACCCGCACCAACCAATCAGCTGATTTCCTATAATTTAGAGTTCGGCTGTAGTTCTTTTTCATTGTTTCCGGATGTTTGTGACTGCAGGTAACTACGTCTGTCGTGAGGTGCTGTTTTTATGCGAGATCATTTCCAAGTTCGCGCGGCCGAACGCAGCGTCCGGCCTGCTCGAAATCAAGTTCGGTGTCTTGTTCGAGTTGTACGCCACGTACAGTGACAAGGTCAGAGTTTCACACGATACAACCAACAGGGTGTGGTGTGCACGCTCACCAGAGACATGATAACTTTTCTCAGCGCCTGTTTTTGAACGAAAAAAGAGAATTTCGTTGTGAATCGAACGAAATGACTATGGAAACGCAGAACTGCTGAATAGTGTGGGAATTCAATAGAATGCACGTGCTGCATTGTCACTGCGTGAGCCTGCAGACCACACACTTGCTGCACACCCGTTCGCATGTGCGTGTGTGTGTTTGGTGTGCGTGGCCTTGCTGTTTCAGGCAACCACATCGCCAATGAGGTGTTCGAAGTGTGCGAGGTCGTATACATCTGCGGTCAGCCGCCCGCACCAGACGGCACCATCGCCACCACATTCGGACGGGTATTCGCAATGTACGAGAAAATATCGAACAAGGTCCGGGGGAAATAGACAAGAAGCAGACTGACTGACACTGAAAACCGGAAATTGCCCCACGACGATTACGTCTGCCACCGACCGACTAGTATTTTGGAATGCTGTAGCATATTATTTTTGCATGATCAGCAAGTGAGACAAACACGAACCTGTCCAGTCCCGGAAATATGATTTTCATCAGTCATCTTGTGAACGTAGTTTAGCAACGTTTCAGCGATGTCGATTTCGACAGTGTTTTGGAACAATCGATTATTGAAAACTCAGTTTCTGAGCTTTCAGGTTGTGGGTATGCTGCTTCGAGCACGCAAGTACGGTCTGCTGGACTTCGAGGGCGAGATGTTGTTCCAGCGACGCGACGACGACGTCGTGATCACGTTGCTGTTGCCGTTGGACGAGATACGAAAGCGGATGGCCGAGTCAGGTGATCCGGCGAAGTGCATCGCGTTGAAAAGTGGGCAAACGTGAACAAGCTCGTTCAAGAAAGTGATCTGTGCAACTGTTGAATTGGGAGTGTTTTTGAAATGTGGCAGCTGCTGGTACCACGTTATGCTCAGTTGATTGGACGACCAATCAGCTTATTGAACATGTGAACTGCAGCGAATTGTCTGTCTCAGTGTACATAAATATATTTGTTTGCGAATCGGAACCAATTTTCAACAAAGAACGGAAAATGTTGTTCTTTTTGAAAACAAAAAAAAAGTTGAACGATTTTATCATGAAAATTGCGGCAGTTTGCCGAAATCAAAACAAAAGAAAGACCCAAATGAAAATAGTTTTGATAATTTCATGACGATGCACGTTTCTTGTGACTAAAATACACACATCCAGAACCGCAAAAATGAAAAACTTGCACAACTAAAGTATTCAATTTAAATAATTGTCCATATAAAAGGTCAATCGTCAGAGCTGTCAGTCAAACAGCGCAATATAATTAACAAAACATACATTTCAGTTTCGTTGAAACTATGAAACTCAGATCTGCAATAGCAATACAGCGAACCTCTGCGGGCCGGAGAAGCATCAATAACCGATTGTGACAAAACAAATATTCATGGATGATATCAAGAGTTGGCTGTTTGTTGTCCTGCCGTCTCAACAACAACAACAGATAGCAATAATCTCCACACAGTAGCGAGATTAAACACACGGAGTGAAAGAAGTATAGCAGTAGTCATATGTGACAGCGACGGCGAGTTTGCTGTGCCAGAATTCTCAAACGAACGCTGAACACAGCGAGCAGCATGCATTGTACAATCCAACGCTGGGGCAGAGGGCAGCGCAGTGCAGGGGCACTAGACGGCAGCGGCAGCAGCGGACGCGGGCGGCGGCGGCGGCATCGGCGGCGAGTGTCCGTTCGCGGCGGCAGTGATCGTCTGCAGCGGCACGTACTCGGCCATCGTCGCCGCGTAGTCGGGCGGCGGCGCGTCCACGACCGGCTGCTGCTGCGCGCGGTGCTCCTCGACCGACTCCACACTGTTCTGCCCCCCGGAGCTGTTCGAGTGCGTCCCGGGCTCATTAACCTCGACGATCACGTTCAGCGTGCGCGGTTTCGCCGGCGGCGCACGGAGCACGGTCGGCTGCGGAATGTTGTTCTCGTGCAACATCATGCGGTACATCTGCAGCTCGCACTCCTGCTGCAGACAGTACTCGCGTAGTTTGGCGACCTCGCGCTCGAGCGCCCGACGCGCGCGACGCTCCTTGGCGGTGCCGTGCTCCGCCTCGGCCTTTACGAGGCGCACCATGCCTGAGACAACGGAATTGGTGTCGATTTGGTTGGCTCGGTGGTTGGTGGTGTTGGTGAACAAACGTGCAATGATATAAACTTTGAAAAAAGACGCAACTTGTTGATTCTGGCCAATGGAAGCAGTATGATGATTGGTTTCGAACCTCAATGTACCAATCAGCGAGCCCGATTCAAAAGCAAAACAACCATTCAATCAACTGATTACCAATGTTACAGTTCGATATATCTGATCAGTCATTTTTTCTTCATCATGTTTATGAAAGGTGAGCAACATGTGGAATGTAAACACAAACGAGCACAATAACACCCAAGCTGTAGATTAGAATTCGCGCGACCGCACCTTCGATGATCTTGTGCACACGCCACAGACGCAACGCGATCACCAACGCCACCCCATCAGACTGGTGATCGTCGTGGCCGAGCGCAATGACGGCCGCCAGCGTGCACACGATCACCACGAGGTCGATCAACTCCATGCGGTGGCGCACGAAGCGACACTGCCACACGAGCACCTTCACGGCCATCTCGACGAGCATCGCCGCGAGCAGCGCCAGCACGCCGAAGTAGAGCACTTCGGTCAGCAGCAGACGACGCGACTCCTCGAGCGGGATCACGTGCAGACGACAGAGCAGTGCGGCGACGACGACCACCACGGTCGTCACCACCATCGCCACCGTCAACACCTGTTGTTGGTGGGGATTTTAGGCGATGTTTTTAGCCAGGGCTAACCCAGAGAAGCGTACAGAACGCCATTGAGTAGGGCGCCCATCGAGTTTTCTCTGTTATTAAGTGCCTATTTGCACCCCTCGGCGGGGCTCGATCCCCCGAACGCACAGACAAGAGTCTAACGCACGACCGCCAGGCCACGAGAATAACACCAGCATGATCGACGTTGCTCATAACAAACTCAATAAATCGCCGTTTGTGTTCCAGTGATCAGATGGACAATCCGTTTTTTTGGCACCACAGCCGCTTGTGAATTTCAGCGACAAAAACAGGGGAATAGTGGCAGCAGGGCAGCAGCAACCAGCACTGCAGTGTCCAATCAGCGTGCTGCCTACAAGGCGTCGCAAGGCAGTGTGCGTTTTTTGTTCGGTTCTGCGATTCAGTACGTTTCAGACGCAGAAAGGAGATTCGCCTAATGCCTGAAACACAAGCGTCTCCGTCGCGTCGTATGTCAGAGAAGACACGAGAGACGAATGACGATACACATGCGCAATTCTGTCTGACTTGCGGGCGTCACGAATGAAACGGACACCATCTGCGCGTGTAATGCATCGGAGCACTTGAACAAAACATAACAAGCACCTGGAATCGCAGCGAGTGCAGCGCGCGATCGACGCGAGCGCGCAGCATGCGTGCGCCGGTGGTCAGCCGCGGCGGCGGCGTCTTGTCCGAGGCACGATCGGACTCGCTCGTCAACGAGGCGCTGCTCGCGTCTGCCTCGTGCATCATCACGTGACCTGCAACATGCACGGTAAAAAAAGTCACAGCACGAATACGCCACAACGGCTGCAATGCGCCAGCCGGCGTTTGAGCTTGGGCTGGCAGTCGAATCAACCAAGTTGTGCGATGGTGCTCTGTATGTCGGCCTGGCAGAAGAGGGTGGCCTCAAGGTTGAAAAACACAACAGTCGCCTACAAGCAGTGCTATTGATGCAACAGCTTTGCAACATTCACAAACCAAACCAAACCCAGTCGACCACGTGTGTATCACCTTCTTCGCCAGCAGCGGCGAGCGTGTAGCGCGGCAGTTGGTGATGGTGATGGTGACTGCCAGTGCCGGATGTCTGTTTCGTTCGATTGTAGTTGCTGCCGACCGTCATGCTGGCGGGGCGTGCTGGCACACTTCGACCGGTGCTTTTTATGTTGGGTGAATTTCAATACAGTCACAACCGAAACTACTGAAGTTGTATTTTCAGTCTGAAGTGCAAAACACATGTGAGTACGTGAGCAACAAGAGTTTGCCGAAAGAAAGTGGTCCAGTCATAGGCACGATAACCTTGGTCAGTAGCAATAGTTACGTAAACATGACCGCGGAAGAAAAATGAAGAAATATTTCTTCAGAACCAACATTTTCAGTGGGCCGGGCAGGCACACACACACACACACCACAGTATGTGGCTCCTCTCAAGCCAACTACCGCCCACATGTCACACATTTGATGAACGTTGTTCATTTTCGCCCACGAACACAGATGCTCGTTGCTGACAACCACAAATGGATGGTTTTCAACTGAGCGCATAAAATAAATGAGCAAACCAACCGGCCCGTTCAGAAAACCATCAGCTGGCTTCTGCCGGTTTTTTTCCAAGCAAAAAACAACAACAACAGAAGCCTGGCTGAAATGCGATGCGAACGACAAAAAAAAAACGAAAGAAACGTGGGCGCGCAAAAAGCAAATATGATCAGTTAATGAGCGAGCAAGCGTGCTGTAACAGCTCGAAGCTGATAGGAAACAAGCAGCGTGGCGAAGAGGCGAGAACCGCGAAAACGCAAAGGCGTTGCTTGCAGTCGCAAACAGCACACGACCGCGGCGTGCAACGAGTCAGCGATTTACAAACAACCACGCACACAACAAAGGTCGCATGTTGTTAAATGTCACGTGGCTGTAGGAAGGCCAGACACTCTGACAACTAGAACAACTGTCATCACATGGAACTACGAGCGCTGCTAAAGTTCCTAGTGGGTTCAAAAGGACAGAATTTCTATTCATTCAATCACACAAGCGCACATAATTCAGAAATGAGGGCGATTAAGAACAACTGAAACGGACAGCCAGAAAAAATGCCAAAAGATATGAGTGCTGTGGTTCATGGCAACGCAGTTTTTGTGGCTGCTGTCACTGCTTCATGATTTGTAATATTTCTGTTTCTCAGTTTGTTCAAACACCGAAATACACCAACTGAAGAACTGATCCTTCGGCCAACATCGCCGTTGCAAAATGGCGCACAGCACACGATGCAGCATACAAAAACACCAAAATTGCTCGCAACAACCGGGTATACTGCGATGGAAACATTAACATCAATAGCAGAGCGTGTGGTCGTCGTTGCGGGAGTGAGGCTTAAACAGAACACACACACAGGGGTGTCAGTGCGTTGGCAGCATGCTCCAGCTTACACAAACGACACTCAAACACACACACAGCATGGTGATGCTAATACATGCTGCGCAAAACGGCGCACAAAACGATCAATAAAAGCTACATCGCCGACACATATTGTCCTTTGTGTGTACAATATCAACATACGGGTCTATTCAAGCCTGAAACTGAAACAAATAACACGAACGAGAGAGAGAGGCAAGTGATTAAACAAGAACGCACACACACACGGCGGCGGTGGTGGTGGTACACCCTGTGAGCGACAGAGGGGCGACTGCTGCGCACTGCACACGCCAGCTGACAACAAAAACACACACAGCCGACAGCGCCGTTTGATTTTATGCATCAGCAGGTCGGTAATTGGCTTCGTGAAAAACAATTGACTGCGAACGCCATTCACATTGACATTTACACGGCAAATGTTACTTGTATATCGAATCATGTCTGCCGCTGTGAGCACCTTGCAAATGTCACTTTGAAGCGGACTTTTTTTCCACGTGATGCGGCATTAAATAATTAATACGGAACTCGATTGAGATTATATCACGCAGCAATGTGCTGCACAGAAAGAGGGGAGAATGTGAAACACACAACCGGAACATGGAACCAAAGAGCGACACATGTGGAACGCAGTTGAAAATGATCACAGTCTCTTTTTCACCAATCGTTCGAGTTTCTTGATGCGCGAGTCGGCGTCGAAGGTGCCGGCGAGCGAGATCAGCGGCGCCGACGGATGCGACGCCGCGGCAGCAGCGGCATCGACGACCGGGCCAGTCGGTGGGACTGCTGCTGTCGCTGCGGCTGTCGCCGGCTCCAACCGGGCGTACGCGTCCGTGCGCGTGCGATATCGATCGATCAAGGGCGCCTGGTCGGTTCGTCTGATCGCCTTCATCTCGAGCACCTTTTGGAATTCGCCGGCGTCCGAGTCCGGAAGCAACTTCAGGTACTGGTCGACGAACGCCGCGTGCGAGTCGCATGGCGCCATCACCAGCTGCAATGGGGGAAATCGTGGACTGGACGCTTTTGTAGCGGACGGACTGCGCGATTTGGAGTTCAGTTTTGGACGTTATTTGAGCAGGCGGTCGAGCCAGGCCGGGTAAAACCGCCGTAAATTAAGACACGAGATTGTGCCATTATAAAAAGACTGGACTTGGGGACAAGCAGAAGATCTGGCTTGACCGGGTCTTGTGTGACCGACTTGACACCGGATATTAGACACGACCAAATCAACCAAATTGCAGGATGTTTCTCTACATTCGGCCTGGCCAACATCATATGCAGAAGAGGGGTGGCCCCATCACTTATGGCAAACCAAACCACACGCCACGAGGAGATCCAAACGAGCGATTTTACCACAATCAAAAAGCCGACCTTGAGAATCATCTCGGCCTTCGTCATGCCGTTCGTGAGCACCTTCACATAGGCGGTCGGCGGTTTCGGCGCCACGGTCGACCCGACCGCCGGCAACGCCAGCAAGAACGTCTTCAGCGCGTGCGTGTCCAGCAGCAGCTGCTCAGCGCCGGTGACACTGCACGGGCGACAGCGCAGCAAAGCGGACAGATATTTGCCGACGAATTGTTGCGCGAACTTCAGACAGAGATGGCCGAAATACTTTCGTCGCTCGGCGAGATACTCGCGCAACAGCGGCACGGTCGTCTTCAGGTGCTGCATGATCGAGCGCACGTAGTTGCTCTCGTCGCCGACTGCTTCCTTGGTGGACCAACTGGAATTGTGGTGTGCCGGATGAAATTGTGCGGCATATCAGTTGAAGGGAACGAATAAAAATATCCATTATGATTGGCCCATTCAATGAACAGAAAGGGCAAAAGCTTCACTCAATCAATATGAAATCAATTAGAGCACAACCAATCAGTATTCTGAGAAACACAGAGTAAAAGAAAGGTAAAAAACAAACGCACTTGATTTTCGTCATCGCCGTCAGCGCCGCATCGCAGGACGCCTCCAGGTCCTGCGCCAATATCATCAGCGCATGACTGGAGATGTTGTAGAACTGCTCCTGCTCCTGGCTCAGGTCCAACTGAAAAATAATAAAAGCAAGTTCGCTATCCAAACATCCGAAATCGACCTGGAAGCTCAGTCAGTCAGTCAGTCAGTTTTATTCTGCAGTGCACGGCATAATACCAGAGAAGTGTAAGACAACATGAATAGGCAAGCGATTCCAACGTCGAGCAGCCAACCCAGCACACCTGTGTCTGTTTTTGCGGGTCGGCGATTTTCTCGCGCAGTTTCTCCTGCAACTGTTGCGTCGTCTCGGCGCACCAGTCGGCGGTGGCGAGGATGCAGCACGCGAGGAACTGGTCGTCACGTGACAAACGCACCGGCTCGCTCGTTGTGTGACCGGCTGATGCGCCGTCGGCAGCGGTGTACCGCGATGACACGCCAGCTGGCGGGAGGAGTGACTGGAAAACGGATTGGGCATGGCGACACTAAGAGACTGTGAAAAGCAAATTCAAAGACACACTGATTCCAAGAGGACTCAGTACTTGTTTTTTGTTTGTCATAAATTTAGCGCAAGGTGTAAACAAGCACACAGTGAAATGACGAAGCATCCGCTGACTGGATGCATGAAGCTGATTAGACCACTAAATAAGCCCAATTCAAACACAGCCAATCAGCTGATTGCTTTTGATTTGCCGTCCAAGTTCATGCGCACAGTGACCTGTAGCAGTCCGGCGGTGCCAGCCGCTGCAGAGAGCATCGCAGACGCTGTGACACTGCTGCCAGCCATGTGACCAGCGGATGATGACGTCGATTTCGCAAGCACCGCAAGAAGACACCTGAAACAAATATTGAATGAGTGGTAGTTGCTTCGTTGAAGAAAGTAAAATTCCCGATGCCACTCGAAAACGTGCTCAGGTCACTCCAAAGTGCAATTCCGCCACTGACCGACAAGCATACTCTCGGAGGTACTTCTTGAGCACCACGGACAAGTCGAGCAACAGCTGCGTCGGCTGCGTGCTCAGATCGTTCGCCTCGACGATCGCTCGTTTGTAGTAGAGGAACAGACGGCTGCTTGATGCCAGCGGATGCGCCGTCGTCGCTGTCTCGTATTTCGGCCGGTCGTCGCCGTCGCGGAAACGTTGCACGCACTGCGAAACGGATTTGGATTTGACGGTACAAGAATAATAGATTTTAGGCGTTGTTTTTTAGCCATTTTTTACCCAGAAAAGCGTACAGAACGCCGTCGAGTAGTCGAGTTTTCTCTGTCATTAGGTGCCTAAACACCCCTCGGCGAAGCTCGATCCCCGAACGCTCACACAAGAATCTAACGTTGTTTGCATTGTAGTATGCCAAGTGCCAACAGTGACGCTCGAGCTCCCCTCCATTCCCCAACGGACCTGATTGATGAAATCGTCGAGATTCTTCTCCTGCTGCGCGATGAACACGTCCATGTGCTTCTCGAACACCTGCCAGATGATGTGCTCAAACGTGGCGCACATATCGCCGGTCGCTTTCTTGTTGTTCGGCGTTTTTAGCGGCGGTTCTTGCTGAAACACAATCGTCTGGACTGGAGAATTGTCTCATATCTACCAAAAATATCAGAATCAGATCAACTAAGAAATCAAAACTAATAAACATTGGCCTTTCGACCTGAACCCGCCCGAGCAAGCCAAGTTGTCCAACAAACTGATCTGTTCAGAAAACAGACCTACCTATCAACAAAAATCTCATTTTCATTCTCCACAATGAACGAAACGTTCAGTGAACCACAGTCACCTGGACGGGCATCGGCGGGAACCGCTTGCACATGAGCGTCTCGAACTTGGCCGTCATGTGCACGGCGTGCGCGAGCAGCTTGGCGTCGAGCTGCTGCCGGCGCTTCTGCATGACCGTGGCGAGCATGCTGCGCGTCATCAGCGACCAGTCGTGCGCGATACACCGCATCATCGCCCAGTCGGCCGGGAACGACGCCGCCAGACCGCGCTGCTCGAAGTCGGTCAACTTCGCGACGATCCAGCGATACCGGAAACGAGAATGGCCGCTGTTGTTGTTGGGAGTTTAGGCGGTTTTTTAGCGAGGGCTGATGCAGAACAGCGCACAGAACGCCATTGAGTAGGGCGCCCATCGAGTTTTGTCTGTCATTCAGTGCCTATACACCCGTCGGCGGGGCTCGATTCCCCGAACGCACCGACAAGAGTCTGACGCGCTACCACCCTGGCTACGACGGCGACAAATAGCGACTGCATGGATGCGGACAGTTCTCACCAGAAGCAACATCGTTTAGTGAAAACGGAAACACGAAGCAGTGAAACAAAGCGGAGAAAATCTGCCCAACAGAACCTCTGCTCGATCTTATCCAACCAGGCGCACTCCTCCGTGTCGTCGAACAGCAGCGCGTACTCGCGTAACTGCTGATCAACGTACCATCTGCAATGAAAATGATTCACAAAATCTCCACCAAAACCCCAAAATTCTCTGTAATTCACTAAATTTTATCATTTTCTAGAAGAAGAAACGTATCGATGATCCCTGGAGTGCCCGGACCGACCGACACAGTTCCGCTTTTATGGTCGGATCGAGCACGGACACGACACGGCAGATGTCGTACACGTGGTGACGGCCGCGATTGGCTGCGGACGCCTGGCGGTCGAACGCCTCCTTGAAGTCGACCACCACCTGCTCGCTCAGTTCACTGCGTAGACGGCTGACCTGCACAGTTATGGTCGCTTGTGCTGAGCATGCTCATGGTGATTACAGTCCAGTACCGTGGGCCCAAAAAAATTTTCGAGGGGGGGGGGGGTATGGTACCGTGGGGGGGTGCCGACCAAAAAGTGAGGGGGGGGGTCCAACCTATGGTAACGTGGGACCCCCCCAGGGGGGTCCCATGGGGGGGGTGCATTTTTTCAAAATTTTCTGTGGGGGGGGTCCACCCCCCACCCCCCCATGATAATTTTTCGCTTAAATTTTGAAGGAAAAACGCTAAATTTTGCTGCAAAATCGTTGAAATTACAATGAAGATGGTCAAGTTATCATATATTCAGCTTATATTATGGACTTTATAGACAAAAAATCATGATTTTCAAAAAAAATTTTAGGGTGTGCAGAAAATTTTGGGGGGGGGTGTCCGCCAGACAAAATTTCATGGGGGGTGGGGGGGGTGTCGGCCAAATTTTCGAGGGGGGGGGGGGTACGATGGGGGGGGGTGCCCGGTTTTAGGGGGGGTGGCACGGTGCCCCCACCCCCCCCCCACCCGCCGGCCCCGGGTGCCCGGGGGGGGGTGTACCCCCCCACCCCCCCCGCCCACGGTACTGTTACAGTCGAATTGACAAAAAAACGAATGAAATCGGGCTGATTGGCTGCTTCTGAATCGGTCAAACAAGCGTGACGCAGTCAATCAGCGTGCCACACTCAAACGCCAGAGTGCAAAAATTAGATATTGGTTTTACTGGGGGGGGGGGGGGGCGAATCGGGCAACAAAAATGATTCTTTAGCTACAGAAACGGTTTTCACCCGGATTTGAACAAAAAAAAACATTTTATCCAGCCATTTGTTTTGCAGCCGTGACAACAACAACAATCGAGCACTCTCACAACGCCCGCAAACGCGTCACGGGTGCAGCACTCACCTCCGTGGCGAGCTCGTTCACTTGCTCGATGGTCATGTACGGCTGGAAGAGTGCGAGCACGTTCAGCATCGCCGGCAACTCGGCGGCCACGCGGTCGTACTGGCGCTCTTGTATCCACTCGCCCAACGAGCGCACGCCACTGAGTAGAATGTGCAAATGGTGCAGCGTCGCAATGGAGGCCGTCAAGTTCTTCTTGGTCACGTCCAACTGCTTGATGTCCCTTGTGATCTCCTTCACCATCGTCTCCGACATGTCCGTCTTCTGTTTGATCTCGCGAATGCGCGTGAACAACTCCTGGATGGACGTCTTCGCCTCCTGGACACCGGTAACATTCGGAAATCAAGATCAAGATTTATTTTAACACGCAGCACCTTTAACAAAACCACAACGATAAGGAGTAACATAATGACAAATTATTAAAAAAATATGCAGGAAAATATACATCTGTCTGTGTTTTTGTGGTTTTTCTGAGGTGTTATTTGGTAAGAGCCAGGCATCGTATGTCCCAAAACGTCTTCGTTGCACCAGCTCGTCTTCCGTGTACCACACAAAAACCAGTTCCAATGTGTGGTTGTGGGATAAATAAGTTCAGACAATCAGAGAAACGCTAATTGTCATGAAAAAAAATAAGACACTGTTTCTTTGTGAGTTTTCTCTTGTCCGTACCTGCAACGCGACACGCCCATCGTGGCCGACGGAGCTTTGCGCCTGCACGAGCTCAGCGATCTCGTTGTCCAACTCAGTGATCTGCGTCTGCACAGACAGCATCACCTGCGCGGGCGAACAAAGGCACAGACTTGCATTTTCTCTCTGGTATTCAAAGGTTAAAACTCAAATACCGCACTTCAACGTGCGCTTTCAGCGGTGAAAGTTCATGTTGAATCAATGTTTATCACTATTTTTTATTGGCCGAAGAATGATTTTACGATTACGAGTTTCTCCAATGAAACCAACCTCATCCAGTTGCGAAAGCGACTGCTCAGTGGGAAACAGCTGATTGATGTACGCGGTGACGTCGAAGTCCGCTTGGTACAACGGATCATCCGAGGGCATCAGTTTGCTGATCGCCTGTTGCACTGTCTCCGAGTACTGCACACCGCCCTCAGCCATCATTTCAACGTCACTCACACTCTCGTCCTGGTGGCGACCACCACTATCGGCGGTCAGATTCTCGTGTGCCGCTGATCCAGTTACGGAAGCCATTTTAAATTTTACGAGCACCTACCTGTCAATGAGAAATACCTTTACGTCTGCACAAAAATGAAATGCTACAAAGATGTTTCACATCAAAGTGTCCGTTTTTCTCTGCGCACACCTGTCCATACGATACTCATCAAGTTTATTTGTAAGCCTCACGGCCAGTTCACATCAACACATTCACAAAACTTCCATTATGCAAAACAAACACAATTATGTCAAATACTAAAATACTCTCGTTCCGATTGAAGATTTTTTGGCGGATTCTCGTCTCCTCACCTGTAGATTCAGCAGCTCACGCAAGCATGATTGTCGTCGAGCCACAGCAAGCACTATTTTCTAGTCGGCACCCTAAATGTTTTCTCAACAACGTGAATCACTGCGTGCGCATTTTGAATTCGCAACTGGTGTCAAGGAAACTTGCACTGTCGCAAGCTGTGCAACATACTGATCGCTGTAGCACATTAGCACAGTCTAAAAAATAAGTACTGCCATACCGATGACTAAAATCTTTCGTTTATTGTTTTTTTTCTCAGCAAGAATGGCCGAAAACTCAACAATCTCTGAAAGGCACAATAAACAGCCGAAAATCTCAACCAAAACAGACAATAAAAACAACACCAAATTTCACAACAATTCTCTTCCAACTATTCATCAAACTTCTGCGTCTATCCCCTACACCTTCATTACCAACACCAACAACTAACCTTCTTTCTCTTCCACACCATTTTCCAACTTACGCCGATATCGTGTCACAAAGCAATATAATAACAGTGAAAAACAATAAAACCAATACGAACAAAAGCTCAAGAAGACTATACAAACAAAAACCAAAACTGTAACAAACAAGAACGCGCGTGGTTATTGTTGATGGAAATGTAATGTAATAACAGATTAATAAGTGTAAAAAGTGCCAACCGTATTTCAATCTGTGAGAACCCGACACACACAATAACTGTAAAAGTTCAAACCAACTGAACTAATGGTTCAGAAGTCACTTTCTCTTAAACTGCAAAACAAATTCAGAAAGAACAAAAATTCTGAACAAGCAAATAGGAACGAGCTTTTTTCCGTTTATCTGGCAAAATATGAATGGCATGATTTGAAAGTGCTGAAAATTACCACTGTGCTGAAATTCTTTGGTATCGAACTAGAAATGAAAACATAAAACATGGCTGGCGACAGAATTTGAAACACAACAAAAATCAAGTGATTATTTTTGAATTTTTTAAATATCCAATGATCAAACACTGTGAAAAAATATGTTGCAAATGTGCATGTGTTTGACAAAGCTTGGAAGCCAAATAAAATAGCGTGAAAACAGTGAAAACTACAAACAATTTATGCTAATTTGCCCACCTCTCCTAGTTTTCTTTCTCCAAAACTTCGAAAAAATAAACAACGTAATATTCGTGGACGTGCAACAAAACACCATGAAACTTTCGAAACCCACTAATACTAAAAAAATTGCTCACGTTAAAAACTAAACAAAAAAAAATAAAAACAATTTTGACTGTCAGTAAGAAAATGATTGAAAGATGGAAAATGACAGGTTTAAAACTATAACGATGTCTTGAACATGGAACGTGGCACGATAACACAATGCGCAATGACCAAGGAACAACTAATGTCATGTCAATGATACTGTAGACGGAGCCATTCGAACTAAGCAAACATTCTGCATTCATCGCTATGGCACAAGATGGACTTTAATAGTGCAAGAAAAGAAGCACTGGAAACCAAAATAACGGCCACAAAAAGATAAAACTGAAAATGCAGCACAAACAAACAAGCTCGACAAAACGAACAATCCTGAGCAATCAGTCAATCGCAATTAACAAACTTGAGCACCACAACACAGATGGAAAACAAAATACGGCTCTCCACAACACAACAACAACGCATAAGGGAAACAAAATACAGCGTTCACAGCAGCGCAGACAACGAACAGAAATTTGAAAAAGAGAAATAAACCGAACTCTACTGATTTTCGGAAAGTAACGAAAGCAACGAAACAAACGAGCTAAAACGAGCAGCAGAACAAAAAAACAATCCACTTCAAGGGAACATCTCGGACGGGATGCTGGTGGCCGGTTGACTCAGCGAGCTGAGGCCGATGCCTCCGTTGCCCCAAATGCCACTGGACAAACCGGCCAGTGCGTCTGCAAGCGTTCAGTTCACAAAAAACGTCAAGCTGTTGCCGCAAAACGGCCTGGTCATGATGATATGTTAGGTCCTGTGTTGAAACTTTCGAAAAAGCGACATTTTCAACGAACCATGCGCAAACGGTTGCTGCTGTGGTGGTGGAGTGGACGGTTGTTGCAACTGAGCGAGCAGATCTTGATTGGCGTTGTTGTTGTTGTTGCACTGGTTGTAGCCGTCGCCGGATGGTCCAATGGCCTGCTGCTGTGGCGAGTGTTGTTGATGGTGCAGACCGGGGAAGATCGACATCAGCGCGCTCTTGGTCCAGCCGAGACCGAGCAGCTGAAAGGGGAACAATAGAAAAATACAAAAAAATACAAAAAATACAAAAAAATACAAAACAGGGAGGACAGAGAATAATAATCGCCAGCATCACACCTGCACCATGGCGGCGTGCATCTGCTGCTGTTGCGTGTTGTTGTACTTGGCAGTGTTGTTGTTGTTGTTGCTGGCGCTCATATGCAGGTCACTGAGACACGGCAGCACCGACTGCTGGCGACTTTGCTGCAACTGCTGCTGGTACAGCGGTGCCGTGAGCGAGGGCGCCTCCAGCTGTGCGGGCGTCCAATGACGCTGGTTGTGCTGCTGGTGCTGGTGCTGCTGTGGTGCGAACACTGATCAATCGTAATGAGCACACATTTCAACTAAACCAATCGTTCTCACAGCCTTGTCAGTCGGAATTTCGTTTGAATTTGAGTTTGTTATTGCGAAACTGACCGCAGACAATGACACACAATTCATAGTCACTCGTTACCATTGGCTCACCGCCCACCTGTTGCGCGTATTGCGCGAATGCAACCGTGGCTGCATTGCTGGTGTTGCCAGCACCCGAACTGCTGCTGCTGCGTGACAACATGGCACCGTAATGCTGTGCAGCACGCTGATTGGCTGTGTGCGCGCCCGGCGCGTTCGCAACGCCCAGCATGCTCGCTGCCTGTTGACGACGCTCACTGCTGCTCTGCAAATAAGATTTTCACTTTAGTTTTCAATTTTTTTTGGACCGTGTCGGTTCGAAACGACGTTATCTGCTTTGAAAATGCCTGTTCGTCGTGCACAAACACCTCTTCCCTTCGCGTATTTGCTACATGAAGAGATCACCCAGACTTGTCTGCTGTGTTTTAGAGCACGACGTTGTTTCCGTTGCGAAACAGGTCATATACTTAAGCAACCGTTGACCACAATGCAATATTTACCCAGAACTCAGTGGCTTTGCCAACAATCGTTTTGTCCTGACCGAGACCGACCAGTTCTTTCGCGCGCACCAACCTTGTTCTGCTGTCCAAGTTTCACCATCGGCCGATGACTGTGTCCGCGCACACGGTGCATGTCCGTCCAGCACTGTTCGCAGTAGTACTGCAGACATTCGACGTTCGGACAGAACAACGAGGCGTAGCTGCGTGCGGTGCGCAATTTGTAGTGAAACAAACAAACAAACAAACAAACAAACAAACAAACAAACAAACAAACAAACAAACAAACAAACAAACAAACAAACAAACAAACAAACAAACAAACAAACAAACAAACAAACAAACAAACAAACAAACAAACAAACAAACAAACAAACAAACAAACAAACAAACAAACAAACAAACAAACAAACAAACAAACAAACAAACAAACCAACAACACAGAGCAGCAACAACAAAAAACGACTTTTGGCAAAAAGAATTGAATGGCTTAGAATGAACTTCAAAGAACCATTTAAAAAAAACTGTCTTGACAGTTTTAGCGGAGCATCCTGCATTCTTGGCGAAATAACACGAATGAATGTATGAGAACCACACCGACCGGCCATTGCAGTGCTTTCCGTGACACTCATCGCACAGTTGGTCGTCCATAACGTACGGCTTGATCTCCACCTGAACAACGAAAAAATGGAAAAAAAACATTGAAATAACGAACGAAAAATTCACAAAATTCGCCGGCCTACGCCTACGCGTTTGTCAGCCTCGGTGTGCTGGATGTGCACGAATCGCGTGGTGAGCGCCTGAATGAAGGACGCCTGCTCCACGAACGTGACGCGCCGCGCCCTTCAGGTACTTCAACTCCGGGTCCGTGTCGATGCCCGCGTAGCAAACGGCGCCGAACAGACGATCCAGCAGCAGCGCCAGTTCAACTGCAACAAACAAACGAATACAGCTCTAAAACTAAAAAATAGTGCATATTTAGCATACTGGCATTTGAATTTGGCATGCTGATTGGCTAATGCACCAACCAGTGCGCCCAATTCAAAAGCTGATTGTTGGCGACTTGCAGCTGTTTTTGTTGTGACGTGCGACCAGACCTACATGCGTGAGAGGAAACTA
>JASANC010004256.1:0-10591 GCA_030248135.1 Theristus sp. LFF4_11
GCATGTGACTTTGGGGTTGGGGGGGGCCGGTCAAAATTTTGAAATTTGATAGATAGCTAGCTAAAACGCCAAAAAGCTATAAAAACAGCAAAATAATGCTAAAAATACACTAAAAATCAAGTATAAACGCGTATTTTACTTAAAATTAGCGAAATTTGCAAGAATTACGTGCAAAAATTGTCAATTTTGGTCAAAAATTGTTGACTCATTTTCTGTCTTCGAAGACAAAAATTTTCAGATGGATAGCTGGCTAAAAATTTTTTTAGATAGATAATAGCTGAGCCGAAAAAACTTGTCTGATAGAGATAGATTCGAAAATTTTTGGGGGGGGCGGCCCTAGGGTTGTTAAACAAAAATGAAAAATTTAAAAAAAAAAGTGATTAAAAAAAAACAAAAATGCCGATTTTTTTTTTATTCGAAAATTTTTTTTCTGATATGCTCTGAAAACCTCAATTTTGGCACAATTTTTCGAAAGTTCAACAAAAATTTTCTTTGATTATACCTCGTAAAACCTTTAGCAGTCGATTTTGGGCCGTTTTACCGACTGATTTTAGGCTTCGACAACATCTGCGATGAAGTTTTTGAGCGTCCCAAAGCTTAGCCTGCCATTTCCGATGCAGATAAGGTGACGATTAGCCTCGCAGAGCGTCCGATTGTGCTCGCTGCACCGTTTGCAAGCGCTACGTTGTCTGGTTGCTGCTTCGTGTCGTGTCGTCGCGACACCATCAGAAGAATTGATCGAATTTCAAGGCGGTATGTTTGTCTTCACTTTAGCATTAGCTTAGCTGGGGACAATTAGTGACGTTTTGGAGGTCAAAACACAAGAAGAGGCATGGTGACGGTTTGGAAAAGGGGTAATTGAGGTCACCAAAACAAAATCTGCAAAGTTCCGCCATACGGGTGTCATTCGGGAGGCGCTTGCATATCATATGTGGTTCTTCGGACTCCCTGATTGATTTAGCACAACTTTGATTTTTGAAATTTTTAAAAAAAAAAAAAATTTTTTTTAAAAACAAAAATGACGATTTTTGTTTTTTTTAACAACCCTAGGCGGCCCCCCCAGCCCCCCACCTAGAACAACTATGTTCTGGATCGATTTATCGACTGTTTTCAGCCTTGGTGAGTGATGATCGACTCGCGCATTGAAGTACTTGAGCGTCGCAAAGGCTAGTTCAACAAATTCCGATGCCGCTAAGGTGACATAGAAGCAGAGAACTCACATTTATGCATCGTTTTTCAGGATCTCGAAAGGTCGAAATTGCACTGTCTGCCACTGCAAGCGTTACTTCGTTGGTTGCTCGTTGCTGTTTCGCCTCGTGTCGTCAGCATGATCACACCGGTTTGTTGTTGAACTTGTTTCCGTGTTATTTGAGGTGAATTGAGAGGCAAAACACGAGACGTGATGTCGCGGTGGGAAAATAGGGTCGCCGAAACCAAGTCTGAAATTTTCACCCTCCCTCCTCCCATATGAGTGGGGGTCATATGGTAAGTCAGTGGCTCTTCAGATGGTGATATTCGGACTCCCTGAAAAATTCTGAACAACTTTGATTTAAAAAAAATAAAAAAAATAGGGATTTTTTTGACATCTCTAAGGTGCACCCCCCCCCCCCCACCCTCCCGCACTTTCGCTACTGCTACGGTTGGCCAGTTTAAGAGCTATATCTCCGTTCCTCCGAATAAATGCCGACGTCGTTCTTTCCAATGATTGGACCCACTGTGAAACGACGCATTCGCCGTGGAATCGTTCGTCATGGTCTCAGTCACACAGCCTTCAAAGCAATGACTATTCTGTGCGGGTTCAATTGTGCGTTTCTAAGTGATGAAAAACTTGTTGAAGCACTGTTGAAGAACTGAGTGTTCCAGCAATCCCAACGACGTCCCTCGTTTACCGCCAGGCGACCACTTGATCGTTGGTGAAAGATGTCTGGACGATTTTGAACGAGTCAACGACGCATTCTTTCAACTTGCAAAGCAGTGAGTTTATTTTCGAAGTTTTAAATGTATTAAATTTTCGTTTCTTTGAAACCATGCGCTGGGTGGCTGGGCCTGCCTGTTCGCGGTTCGTGGTTTCTTGAAGTTTCCACTATTTACGTCATTCACGGGAAAAATTGAGATGTGATTGGGTGCGGGTGCGATCCCGTGTTTTCTCGCGGAGGGGGTCGGGGGGAGTCTAGTACCCGTGTCGAGGTCAAGGGGGGGAGGGGGTACTCGGGTATCTGCCCGTGCACGGGCAGGAATTTCGGCTGAGGGGGTGGGGTGTGCCCCCACCCCCTCACTTTCGCTACTGCCCCGTATCTTCGGTTTTTGTCAGTCATGTCGTGGGTGCAGCCTTAAAATACGGGTCCGCTCAAATTTCATCGCAGCGCGCTGATTGATGGCTCAAATAAAAGCCCTTGTTCTGCTGAGTAATCCTCCTGTGTGAGGGTTTTTTAATTCAAAAATGTGAAGCAGTTATTTGAATTTGAAATTTTCGATTGTCTGCGTCTGTGGTGAGCGTGTACAGTGCAAAGAATTTGAAGAATTTGAATGCACTGTTTTTGAAGAGTTAAAAAGACAAGTGTTTTTTTCTTTCTAGATTGTTCGTTTTAACGGCCACCAATCGAGCGTATGACCTGGAAGAATGCCCAGCGATTAGCGACGTTGTACAGGATCGGATCGATCGTCAACTGAATCTGCACGGGCACGTCGTCATGAGTGCGAGACACAAAAAAGTGCCAGTCGTTCGAGTGACTGCTGATGTCATGCGAACTCTGGTGGAAAGAAACCGAGGCAAACTGCTTGGATGGCGCCGCCCCCGCGCACACTCCAGCTCACTGGACAATGTGCCGGTTGGTGCAGTTATGTAAATGCGTCGCCAATGTCAGGTGATTTGTGTCTTGATTTGCATCCATTGGTTCATGCTCTTCTGCTGTAGGAAATGTGCCTTTGGCGGAGGTACGGCGCGTTGCTGGCCACGTGACTGTGCCACTGGCACGTTCAGCTCGCATCCACGCTCGGTGTTTGTTTGATGATGTTGCTCAACTTTGCTGTTCAGTCTGTTTGCTCGTGGATCTGTGCTTTTCCAAGGTTTTTTATTCGTTCGTATGTTTTCTGTTGAATGTACAACTGAAAAAAACGACACTGAACAGAAATTGTGGACTTGTTCACTGTGATTGATCGAACACGGTTGCTTTTTTCCGTGAAACTCTGACGGAGTTTGTAACATTCGCATCGTTTATTACTGGCTTTGATCCACATGTAGTGCACGTTAAAAAAACTCCAAAAACAGAAAGTTCAAGGCAATCAAGTGAAACTGAACTGAAAGATGGACATTGCCGAGCAAATGGGCAACGATTTCGCCCGTCTCGGGCCGGGCTTCGAGGCGTTTTATGAGGACGACACGACGGACACGTCGATCCCTAAGATACAACGAATCACGAAAAAGAACAATCAACTGCCGCAATGGGGGGACAAGGGCACCATGAACATCAATAGTCTCATTTTGCAGGTGTGGTTGCACAGTTTGTGTTTTAGATTTATTTTTACACAACGCAAACGGCGTTGTTTTGTGCGTGTTCACAATTGAGCCTTGTGTAATGGCATTGTTGTGTGAAACCTTTGTTTTATTCAGGCCAAAACAGCCGTTTTTTTCAATTCTGGCACCTCTTGTTTTGCTTCACTGATTTTGACATGCCCAGCAGAGAGACAAAAAGAGAAAAAGCTACAATTCCTACCCAGCTGATTCTGTGTTGCAATTGAAGCATTTTATTTTTTCAGAACATCGTCTCATCGCCATACTTCAAGACGCACTTAAGTGAGCTGACGTCGTTCACAGAGATGATGGATGAAATTTACTACAACGTAAGTTTCAGGTGTACAGGGTGGGCCAAAAAAGCATCCGGTTTCAAACTGCTGTCACTGGCGTGTGGTAAGACCTTTTGAGCTGAAATTTTCTCCGCTGATAGAAAACATGGAATTTTCCTGACAATTTTTTTGGTTTAGTCAAGTAAATTCAGTTTTTTACGGCGTAATGTTTAAAAAATCAACATTTTCACGAAAAAAAACAGTTTTAATGAGAATCGCAAGACGCATCATTACTCATAGACGTCATTGTCATCATCATCATCAAAGTTCTCATGTCATAGGTCTCCGGTGGTCAAGTTTGAAGATTTGAAGACAAGCATTCGGTTTGAGATTCTCGGTGAAAACTTTTTTGCTTGAAAAAGTCGGGTTTTCAAACACTATATTGTGGAACTTAATTTACTTAAATAAACCAAAAAGTTGCTCAAAAGATTCCATGATTTCAGCTCAAAAAATCTTACCACCAGCTATTGAGAGTGAGAGCAGTTTGAAACCGGATACTTTTTGCAGTTCGTTCGAGTTCTGATGGCTTTTATAATTATTTTTAGTTTTTGTGTGGTTTCAGTAAGCGTAAGCTGGCCACTGGCGCTAACCGCTTATGTTGAATGCCTAAAGTACACCAAACTCAAGAATTCCACTTTCAGGTCACCCATTTGGAGCCATGGGAGCGAGGCACACGCAAACTCACTGGAATGACTGGCATGTGTGGCCAGGTCAGGTGACACAAGAAGAACCAATTTTTTCATACTGAACAAATTTTGGTTTCTTAGCGATATTGTCGACATAGCCAGTTGGTGTGACATACACATAGACAACCGAGAAGTTGTTGGTTTGATACCTTTGACATAATGTTTCTGTCAGGTGCGTGGTGTCGGCGCCGGTGGCGTTGTCAGTTCAGCTTACTGCCTGTTGTTTCGGTTGTTCGCGATGAAGATGACACGCAAGCAATTGGTGACCATGATCAACTATGAAGGATCGCCGTACATTCGTGGACTTGGATTCATGTTCATTCGGTCCGTTTCAATCATGAAACTAAGAAACTAAAAGTAATAAAGCAGATGCTTCAATTTGATCTGATCTGGTTGTTGCAAATGATATTTACAAAATCGTCACTGTGTTGCACAAGATCCAAATCGAGATCGAAGCTTTTCAGCTATTGCCAGCCGCCATCAGACCTATGGGATTGGTACGAACCGTTCCTCGAAGACCCGGAAGAAGTCGATCCAAAGGCAGGCGGCGGCGACGTGATGCCAGTTGGGCAAGTCGTGAAAATTATGCTCACAAAGCTCGACTGGTATGGAACGTTGTTCCCGCGTATTCCTGTGCCCATTCAGGTCGGTTTCCGAAATTTTTTGTTGGTTTTGTGTTGAATTCAGATGTTTTTTCTTGATTTAATTCCAGAAAGAAATCGACCAGAAATTCCAACAGTATCGCCGTAAAATGGCGAAACGGGCGGCGGAGACGGCTAAAGCCGGTGCATCGTCAGGTGATTAGAGTGTATTGGTTTTGCCATCAATTGTTGACTGTGTTGTCAGGCAGGAGTCGAGTAAGCACACTGCCTAGTTTCGTGATTTCACTTTCTTTGTTGACAGTGAACTGACGTGAGCGTGCTGTTCTATTTGGCTGTCTGTTTTCAATTGCTGCTGCTGATCACTTTCTTTTACAGCCAATTTTTGTTGCAGGTGCCGATGGTGCCAATCGAGATGAGGGCGCTGATTATCGTTGGTCTTCAGGACACGCAGACAGTGGCACCAGTGAACGACACGAAGTGAGAGATGAGATGACCACTGTGCTGCGGGCGAGCAGGGAACGGTACGAGTATGAGACGAGCTGACAATGTGAACGTGTTCATAAAATCAATAGTCTATTATTTTCATCGCATTTTGCTTGCTTTTGATTGTACCAAAGTATTGCTTGACTGAACGAACAGCGTCTTCGACTAAACTAATGACATTTCTTTTGACAAGGTACAGAGCGAGAGCGACTGAAAGAACCAAATTTGATTGCAAGGAAAAATCAATTAAATCTGTGTTTGTTTTTTCATTCAAATTTCATGCGCACTGTACCCTGCAAGATAACACGTCATGTTTATTTAGCCGTACTGTACAATGAATCTGTGTGACAACAAGTTTCAATCATACTTTACGTTTTCAGGTCGCGTTCGCGAGATCGTGACCGCCGTGATCGTGACAGAGATCGCACGTCTCGCAGTCGTGATCGAGAACGCACGAGCACGTGAGTCTTTGTCGATCTGGTGTCTTTTGTGGAATGCGAAAGCGTGCGACGGTACCCGGGCAAAAATTTTGATCGGGGTACCTGATGAAGATACCCTGGGCAGGAATTTGGAAGAGAACGGGAGAATAGGAATGGAGAACGCAAAAAGGATTGCGAAAGGACAAAGGTGAATTGAATGTTCAGCAGTGGCCGGTCGCGCGCGCACCGCGAGCGCTCCTCCAAACGGCACGGCCGGCGACGACGCTGCGGCAGCTTCTATCGCTGTCGCCATCACCAGCGACACCATCACTGCATCAAGCATAAGACACGCTGTCCACGGCGTGCCACCAAGCAACGCAACAACGCCCAGAAGCTGACGAATGAGCAAGAGAAAACGTAATGCCTTCATTGTTTCACGTCACGTTTCTGTGCTTTGCGGTGGTTGTTTCCGGTAAGCGAGCAATCCAGTCTTGTCAGTTCGACATATGGTCAAAGACCAGTGGACCACATATGCTTTCATTAAAACTGACCTTGGGCAGCTGTGTTTCAAGTGCGTGTGCAATGCATAGGCAAACGATCAGGTTTCGGTGGCATTCTAGCTATTTATTATCTTTTCTTTGGGTTCTGCATGCCAGTCGGTTTGCAGACGTTGAAAGGAACTTAGACAGATGACGATTCAAAATCGCCTAACTTTGCAGATTTCCGATACTGAATGCGTGTATCGAGTCGCAGAACTAGAAGACAACAGCAGCCAATCTAAACCCATGCGTTTTTCACGATTCAACTTGTTTCAACGTTCAGGAGCAAATCGCGACGTTCCCGTTCGCCGTCGACCAAACGTGCCCGGTATTCATCGCGCTCTCGATCACGTGACCGAAGTCGCAGATGAACAAATTTCAAATGGTAGCCGCTTTTGGCTCGCAAATGATGTGATTAATGTGACGAACATTTAACTTTTCAATGCAAAACAATCCGTAACAATTGTGAAATTCATTGTGAATTCCTAGTGCAGCTGATTTCTGTCGGTTTGTTGCTTGCATGATTCAGACACCAGTAAAATTGTTTCGTAGTGTTGTCATAATTTTACCAAAATACATGTGTGGCCGTTGGCCGCAAACAATCGAATGAATCGGGTCGTGCTCAACCGCATTGTAAAAAATCTGAACGTTTTTGTGGTGACAAAACAATCAGAATGCCCTGACTTGAATGTCCTTGGTTCTTGAGGTTCGTAAGATGATGGAGTACAGTCCATCTGTAAATTAATTGCAACCTACATGTATAACCTAGTTCTGTACCTAAAAATCGTGAAGATAAAATGCGTTCTTAACACTTTTTTTAAATTTTCTTCGCTGCACGAAAAATTCACAATTTACTATTTTTTCAATGAACCGAGAGTCAAGTTGGCTTCCGAGCAAACCACAGACTGTCATAGAAGCAGTAGCGAAAGTGCGGGGGGGGGGTCCACCCCTCCCCTCAGCCGAAAATCCTGCCCGTGCACGGGCAGATACCCGTGTACCCCCCCTTTACCTCGACACGGGTACTAGACTCCCCCCCACCCCTCTCCGCGAGAAAACACGGGATCGCACCCCCCCTCACGGTGGTCAATCTCATCTCAATTTTTTCCAAAAATAGCGTAATTTTTGCATTTTTCTTGACGTTCGTGTCTGTCCCTGCATAGATTTTGTTGTTTCTGACCAAACAAGCAGCTTGTTTGCACAAAATATTCTGTATTTTACAAGAATTTCTGTGTTTTCTGAGGCCAAAATTTGGTATTACCCGTGCGATCCCGTGCACCCCCCCCCCTCACGAAATTTTTCTGCCAGTGCACCCCCCCCTCAGGAAAATTTGCTGCCCGTGCACCCCCCCTCACCGAGAAGGCACCGTGCCACCCCCCCCCAAAACCGGGCACCCCCCCCCCCCCCATCGGACCCCCCCCTCGAAAATTTGGCCGACACCCCCCCCCCACACCATAGTTGTTCCAGAGCCGAGGGGTTGGGGGGGGCCGATATAGATAGCTGGAGCAAATTTTCTAGATAGATAGATAGCTGGAACATTTTGGGGGGGCCGCGGGGGGGGGGCATGTGACTTTGGGGGGGGCCGGTCAAAATTTTGAAATTTGATAGATAGATAGCTAAAACGCTAAAAAGCTATAAAAACAGCAAAATAATGCTAAAAATACACTAAAAATCAAGTATAAAGCGTATTTTACCCAAAATTAGCGAAATTTTCAAGAATTACGAGCAAAAATGGTCAATTTTGGTCAAAAATTGACTCATTTTATGTCTTCGAAGACAAAAATTTTCAGATAGATAGCTGGCTGAGAAATTTTTTTAGATAGATAATAGCTGAGCCGAAAAAACCTGTTTGATAGAGATAGATTCGAAATTTTTTTGGGGGGGGCCGGCCCCCCCCAGGCCCCCCCCCCCTAGAACAACTATGCCCCACACCCCCCATGAAATTTTGTCTGGCGGAGACCCCCCCAAAATTTTTCGCGTAAAACTACAAAGCTAAACCGGAGCTGGAGCTGATCCCTGATCCCAATGTTTCACCCCTTCAACAAAGCTGTCAATCAAGGCACTTTCACTTTGTTAAAAAGGCTTCACTTAGGATTAGGATTAGGTTTAGAATTAGGAACCTACAACGACTTCATTAGGATTAGGATTGGGCTTAGGATTAGGAACCTACAACGACTTCATTGAAACCGAACTAAAACAACAAAACAGACTGTAAACTTGGCTTTGGTTTAGTAATGTAGGCAAAGCAATTTTTCGTACACCCTAAAAATTTTTTCAAAAATCATAATTTTTTGTCTATAAAGTCCATAATATAAGCTGAATATATGATAACTTGACCATCTTCATTGTAATTTCAACGATTTTGCAGCAAAATTTAGCGTTTTTCCTTCAAAATTTAAGCGAAAAATTATCATGGGGGGTGGGGGGGGGCTGGACCCCCCACAGAAAATTTTTAAAAAATGTACCCTCCATGGGGGGTCCCACGTTACCATAGGTTGGACCCCCCCGCACTTTTTGGTCGGCACCCCCCCCCCCCCCACGGCACCATACCCCCCCCCTTCGAAAATTGTTTTGGGCCCACGGTGGTACTGCCCCCAGTAGCGAACGGGCGGGGGGGTGGGGGGGGGGGTCCACCCCCCCTCAGCCGAAAAACACGGGCAGATACCCGTGTACATAGTTGTTCTAGGGGGGGGCCGGGGGGGGGGGGGGCCGGCCCCCCAAAAAATTTTCGAATCTATCTCTACAAAAAAAAAAATGTATCAAACAAGTTTTTTCGGCTCAGCTATTATCTATCTGAAAAAAATTTTTAGCCAGCTATCTATCTGAAAATTTTCGTCTTCGAAGACATAAAATAAGTCAATTTTTGACCAAAATTGACCATTTTTGCTCGTAATTCTTGAAAATTTTGCTAATTTTAGGTAAAATACGCGTTTATACTTGATTTTTAGTGTATTTTTAGCATTATTTTGCTGTTTTTATAGCCTTTTAGCGTTTTAGCTATCTATCAAATTTCAAAATTTTGACCGCCCCCCCCCAAAGTCACATGGCCCCCCCCCCGCGGCCCCCCCCAAAATTTTCCAGCTATCTATCTATCTGGAAAGTTTGCTCCAGCTATCTATATCGGCCCCCCCCCAACCCTCGGCTCTGGAACAACTATGCCCGTGTACCCCCCTCCCCCCTTTACTTCGACACGGGTACTAGACCCTAAAGCTTCATTACTAAAGCGCACGCGCACGTGGCATCGGCATGCTCATGCTCATGATCCACTAGCGCGCCTGCACACGCTCCGGCCCCAACAAGAACTTGTTCAAAACGCAATTGTTCTGACATCTTCCTTCTTGAAAAGGCTTGGCTTAGGTTAGGATTAGGTCAGGATATTGTTTAGCTTTGAATTAGGCTTTAGGATTAGGTTTTGGTTTAGGCTAGTTTAGGCAACGTCTGCCAACATCAGTGGTTTGATTTAGTACGACAGGCCAACCGTACTAGACTCCCCCCCCCCCCACCCCCTTCCGCGAGAAAACACGGGATCGCACCCCCCCTCACGGTGGTCAATCTCTTCTCAATTTTTTTCCAAAAATACCGTAATTTTTGCATTTTTCTTGACGACGTTTGTGTCTGTCCCTGCCATAGTTGTTCCAGAGCCGAGGGGTTGGGGGGGGCCGATATGGAGCAAACTTTCCAGATAGATAGATAGCTGGAAAATTTTGGGGGGGGGGGCCGCGGGGGGGCCATGTGGCCTTTAACAAAACCACGGAGGCAACACGGAACACGGAGGCTGCACGCTTAACAAAACCACGGAGGCAACACGGAGGCTGCGTGCAGCAAAAGTGACCCATATTTTATATGCACACAACACGCTGCGCACCTTTAACAAAACCACGGAACACGGAGGCACGCGGATTTGGGGAGATTTGGGGACAGGACAAATCCGTCCCCCTCCAAAAAATTATGTTTTTGTTGAATAAATAAATAAATGAATAAAGGCGCAATAAAGCAAAGCAAAGCTAACTGTCAAAACTAGA
>JASANC010004259.1:0-61706 GCA_030248135.1 Theristus sp. LFF4_11
CAAGATCAAACATTTTATGAAACGTGTGTGAACTGGAAAGTTACAAACTGAAATAATATTTACGCCAATATCTTTTTTGTCATTCTCAAGGAAGGCACAATCTCTGTACAAATTTTATCTCACTTCATTTGATGCTGCAAAAAAATCATTTGCTGCTGTGAACATGCTCTTTTTATTTGTGAATACTGTATCAAATGATTTGCTTAATATGGTGTTTGCGGGCTGAACCCTTTTACGATGAGTGCGGTCACAACCGGAGCCAGTGCCTTGAAATGACAAAAATATATTGACGTAAATATTATTTCAGTTTGTAACTTTCCAGTTCACACACGTTTCATAAAATGTTTGATCTTGTGAAAATCCTTGTGTCACACTTTTCTATCTCTGTCATTCTGAAATAATATTTGGTCTTTTTCATGCCCTTCGGGCATTTTTCCGAACTTGTCTTTTTCTTTTATATCTCAAAGAGTTTATAGGGTTTTAGCCTATCAGACGCAGCATAGTCGACTGCAATGGTTTCTGTTGCATTTGTACTCAGAGCAAGGATTTTTAGGAGCAAACCCTTCCGTAGACCCTTTTCAACCCAGGCACGGGTTAATATTAGTTTTCACTAGTTTTTCGCTATTTTGCACCTAAACTATAGCCTATCAGACGCAGCATAGTTGACTACAATGGTTTCCGTTGCATTTGTAATCAGAACAACGTTTTTTAGGAGGAAGCCCTTCACGGAGACCCTTGTCAACCCAGGCACGAGTTAATATCCGCTTTTTGTTATTTGGCACCTAAACTATAGCCTATCAGACGTAGCATAGTCGATTACATGGATACCGTGGAATTTGAAATCAGAACAACGTTTTTTAGGAGGAAACCCTTTACGGGGACCCTTTTCAACCCAGGCACGGGTTAATATCAGCTTTTCGCTATTTGGCACCTAAACTATAGCCTATCAGACGCAGCATAGTCGATTACATGGATACCTTGGAATTTGAAATCAGAACAACGTTTTTAGGGGGAAACCCTTTGCGGGACCCTTTTCAACCCAGGCACGGGTTAATATCAGCTTTTCGCTATTTGGCACCTAAACTATAGCCTATCAGACGCAGCATAGTCGATTACATGGATACCGTGGAATTTGAAATCAGAACAACGTTTTTTAGGGGGAAACCCTTTACGGGGACCCTTTTCAACCCAGGCACGGGTTAATATCAGCTTTCTGCTATTTGGCACCTAAACTATAGCCTATCAGACGCAGCATAGTCGATTACATGGATACCGTGGAATTTGAAATCAGAACAACGTTTTTTAGGGGGAAACCCTTTACGGGGACCCTTTTCAACCCAGGCACGGGTTAATATCAGCTTTTCGCTATTTGGCACCTAAACTATAGCCTATCAGACGCAGCATAGTCGATTACATAAATACCGTGGAATTTGAAATCAGAACAACGTTTTTTAGGGGGAACCCTTTACGGGGACCCTTTTCAACCCAGGCACGGGTTAATATCAGCTTTTTGCTATTTGGCACCTAAACTATAGCCTATAAGACACAGCATAGTCGATTACATGGATACCGTGGAATTTGAAATCAGAACAACGTTTTTTAGGAGGAAACCCTTCCGGGGACCCTTTTTATACCAGGCACGGGTAAAAACAGTACCCTTTTCAACCCCGGCACAGGTAAAAAAACAACGTTTCACAATTCACCACTTAGCCTATCAGACGCAGCATGGTCGATTACATGAATACCGTGGAATATGAAATCAGAACAACGATTTTTACCAGGAAACCCCTTAACGGGCACTCTTTTTATACCCGGCACGGGTAAAACAGTTTTTTCACAATTCGGCACCTAGCCTATCAGACGCAGCATGGTCGATTACATAGGATACTGTACAATTTGGAATTCGAATTTGAACACAACTTCAGATTTTTTGTGGACACCGAAACGGTCGACAACAACAACAACAACGACAACAACAACCTGAATTTTTTTTCGGTTTTTTTGTTCTGTAAAATCACAGAAGCAACCGATGTTTAATTTTTTGGTTTGGATGGATAGGGTATCGGGCCACCTTAGCACTGCAAATAGCATTTCTTGGTTTAGTCATTTATCATGAATGTTATGGTCGATTGAAATTTCAAAATATTCGCAATGAGCTTTCTGAAATAATATTGTGGGACTGCGCTGCCGCGCGTCCCACGATTTACAAGGCTTATAAAAGAACTTTGAAAGAAACTTTCAAACCCTGAAAGAGCTTTTTTTCTCGCCAAAAACCAGTAGTTTTACAGACACAACTTACATTTGGGCCAATTAAAGTGAACATTACAGTTTTTCAAGCCGAGCGAAAACTGCAGTTTCGCCGAGAGTGGAACTAGCTGGCATGTCTATGGGTTTTCAAAGTAAAAAGAAATGAACAAAACATAGAAAACGTGCGTTTACAATTTTTCAGTTTGTCTTCAGGAAGACGGTCAGCAGCCCCCGAACGTGGCCGTCGACGCCGAGGACGAGGTGCAGTACACACCGATGGCGGATGAGGGCGATCGATCGACGAATGCCAGTCGAATGTCGATCAGGTTTGAGAGAGCGGCATGCATCTGCGTTCTGTAGCTGTAGCATGTGGTCAAGTGGTCACAACAAGGCGTGTAATGTATTGAACTATAGTATGTAAATTACTAAATGCAGGTCAATGCGCGCATAGATACAATATGTAGGTAAACAGTTTCATGCAGGACGCGGGAATTCAAAACTGGCAAGGTGATCCGAGTCACGTAAATACGGCCCAGTACTTACCAAAAAAATTTGATAATATACACCGTGTATTTCTGCACACTTAAGGGGCATTCATGAAGGAGTATTTAGTGACCGCGTAGCTATGTTTTAACACAGCTATGCATTCATGAAGCAGTGTTGCGTAGCTATGTTTTAACACAGCTATGCATTCATGAAGCAGTATTTAGTGACCGCGTAGCTATGTTTTAACACAGCTACGCATTCATGAAGCACTGTTGCGTAGCTATGTTTTAACACAGCTATGCATTCATGAAGCACTGTTGCGTAGCTATGTTTTAACACAGCTATGCATTCATGAAGCAGTATTTAGTGACCGCGTAGCTATGTTTTAACACAGCTATGCATTCATGAAGCAGTATTTAGTGACCGCGTAGCTATGTTTTAACACAGCTACGCAATCATGAAGCAGTATTTAGTATGACCGCGTTGCTATATGTTTTAACACAGCTAGACGTCACGAAATACTGCTTCATGAATGCATAGCTGTGTTAAAACATAGCTACGCAACAGTGCTTCATGAATGCATAGCTGTGTTAAAACATAACTACGCAACAATAGCTTTTAGCGAATTCTCGGCGGGCACCGCGACGCGTGACGTCAGCCGTCAGTCGGGCGGGTCGCGCGCTTCTGGTCACGGCGACGAGTTCGACAAGGTGGCCGGACTGACATTGGACGCACCAATCGTCGACAGCGCCAAGATGGCCGACATCGGCGCTTTCGGGACACTGGACGAACTGATACAAGTTGGCGACAATAATTTTGCAATCACATGTCATATTATATTGGCTATACAACCTGTGATGGATCTGTGATGAGTGTTCAAGTCTCTTCTTATTCTAGTCGTTTTTGTCCACTCAGTTGCCTACCGTCCTAATCAGCGAACCCAAAATAAACAACTGAACCGCGTAAAAACGCATTCTTACAGTTGGCCGAGACGAGCGCTGCGGAGCGAGCGAAGTTACTGCAGGAGCGCGCGGACAAGACGAAGAAGAAGCAGAAGGCGACGACGACGAACACGAATGGTGATGCGGGCGCGGACGAGAAAACGACGAAACCGCCGCGGTCGACCTCGAGTCGTGCGGGCTCGCGAACGGGCGGTCGGTGTACCGCAGCGTAGAAGCGGGCGGTTTTTGTTTCTTAGTTCGGTTTTTGTAAAGCGCTGAATAGATTAAAAGATGACAAGATTCACTACAACACTGAACAGGAATTGCCGAACAGTCCACGTGTGCAAAATATGAAGTAGTAATATGTTCTCGATATGTGACAATAAAAACAATACGAACCTCCATGATATGAACACCGGTGTCGCAAATAATAGTCATTCATATTGTTTGTGCACACGCGGACGTGAAGCTTTCCATTCCATTCCATTCCATTTTATTTTGCGAAAAAGCAGGAAGTTTCACGCAACTTTCAGGCTCTCGCTCTGGCTCCCGATTGGAGGACATCGCAGAGGGCCAACCGACGCCGCCAGGGTCGCGAAAAGGTGAGCGGCAGGAAGCAAGTGTTCTTTTCATTGTTGATTTGAAGTATGTAACGTTTTCTGTTTGCTCCAGTTTAGCCTCACTTGCGGAATGCTTTTGAGTGTGGAGTTTACTAGAAAACAAACAGATTTGTTTTGCTGAGACTCTTCGTGGATATACCAGAAGCTCAACAGATGTGTCGAGCAACGGTTGTTTTTGTGCTTTAATGCTCGTGTCATGTCCACCATTTTGGATTGATTCAAATGAAAGAAAAAAACTTCAAAGCTTTTGTCAATCTCGACTCAACTCTCAGGAACGGCGAGTGGACGCCGAAGCAAAAGCGGCAGTCGCACGGCAACACGACCGGAATCGGCACGATCCGTCGCGAGCAAAGGCAGCAAACAAGCGGAGAAAAAGTGAAAAAACATTTTTAGTCAAAGTTTTTTTGTTTTCAATTGAGAAATTTTTAACATTTGAAAAGAATTCTGTACATGGCGGCAAAGTGCTTTCTGTTTTGCGTGTATGTGCAGTGCAACAGCTCTGCACGTTCGCTTGTTTTCAAACTTTGACATCTGGTCTCTCGTTCTTTTGGCGTTTGTGTAATTGAAATGCACGTATACATGAACCGTCAAAGTTATTTTATTTTTGCACAAGAATATCAGTTTATTTGGCTGTCGTCGTGTAATACTGTGAATAAAAAAACAAGCATTGATCACTGAACTTTAACAAAAACAGAAAGAATCAAAGTTGTTGTCAGTTTGGCGCTTTTCAAGCTTGGGCAAACTGACACCGCCAGGACACGTTGCGGTATTGACCGGCAAAATTAAATTTACCTCGTTTTAGTTGTTGTAACCACGAGCACCACACTGCAATAAAACTGCACTGCATCCTACGCCCTACACAGTGCAGGATGGACCTGTTCTTTTGCCTCGCTCTGTGAGTATAAAAAGAGCTGAGAAGTTTTTCTGTTGCTCACAGGTGGAGAAACCACAGACAACACAGGTGTGCACGAGATTTTTTTTTCGTGTGATGTGTTCTACTTCACGCCTTTTATTAGCAGGTATTTGTCTACTTTTTGTTTGTTTAAGTTAAATATATGTTTGAATTTGAGTTCTTTAGCTGATCTTAGTTAAAAAGCGGTTTTGTAAACCTTTTTGCTGATGTGAAACTGTCAATGTCATGGTCAAAACCAAAGCTAAAACTAAGCCTAAGCCAAGCCTAAGCCCAAGCCTAAGCCTAAGCCTAAGCTTAAACCTAAGCTAAGCCTAAGCCCACGCTTAACTCTAAGCAGCCTAATCCAAAGCTTAAGCCCAAACCTAAACCGAAACTTTAGCCTAAGCCTAAGCCTAAGCCTAAGCCGAAGTCCAAGCCTAAGCCCAAGCCCAAGCCCAAGCCTAAGCCGAAGCCCAAGCATAAGCATAAGCCTAAGCCAAAGCCGAAGTCGAAGCCGAAGCCTAAGCCTAAGCCTAAGCCTAAGCCTAAGCCTAAGCCCAAGCCGAAGCCTTAGCCTAAGCCTAATCCTAAGCCTAAGCCTAAGTCGAAGCCTAAGCCTAAGCGTAACCTAAACCTAAGCCCAAGCCAAAGACTAAGCCTACGCCTATACATAAGTCTAAATTTCAGCGTAAGTGTAAGCTCACACTACTGCCCATGCCATGAAATTGAAAACCATCCGAATTATTTATTTCTGCTTTTTCTGCAGTTGGTAAAAACAGTCCGTGTAAAAATCAACCATCGCGTATCCGAGTTTCAGCAACAACTGGTGTACTTTAACGTATCTTCGATTGGTTTTGCGGTCTACAGGGCATTCAATCATAAAGAAATCAATTTTCACACTCGACCAATCAATTGATTGCAGTACATTAAGCTCCCAGCCTTCCACGTCTAGTGAGAAAAAATCCACATGTGTGATGTTTAGGACGCGAAAAATTGCAGCTGCCGACACACAGTTGAATGAAGAGAAGTCCCCGTTCCACATGCCTTTTGGCAGGTTTGGTTTGCCGGATTTAATCTAAAAAAATGAACAAGAACTGCAACAAAGACAGTTTTGTTGAAGAATTTCAAAGTCGATCCATTTTTTACTCAGGTCTGAATCGTGTTGCTCTCAAACTACGCTATATCTGAACGTGGCTTTTAGGTTGGCCTGTCGTACTAAATCAAACCACTGATGTTGGCCGACGTTGCCTAAACTGACCTAAACCAAAACCTAATGCTAAAGCCTAATTTTGAGCTAAACATAATCCTGACCTAATCCTAACCTAAGCAAGCCTTTTAAAGAAGGAAAATGTCAGAACAATTGCATTTTGAACAATTTCTTATTGGGGCCGGAGCGTGTGCACGCGCGCTAGTGGATCATGAGCATGAGCATGCCGGGGCCACGTGCGCGTGAGCTTTACCAATGAAGCTTTAGGCAAAAGGTTTGATAAACATTCTGAAAAATTTCTCACAGATTGACAAGACAGACTTAGTTTGACTGTGATCAACCGGATCATGTCGTGAATACCAAACCTGCATAGTGCCTACCAACAGTGTACCAACCTGCCTACCAACAGTGTACCAACCTGCCTACCAACAGTGTACCAACATGCCTACCAACCTGTGTAACAGTGGTCACATTGAGCACACAGCCGCGAAGTAGGTACGCATGTCGATGTTTGCTGAGCATTTTCTTGTAGAACTCGTTTCCCGGTTCAATCAGTACACCCGTCCAATTGTAGTAACGCTCCAATTCAAGGGTGTTCGAAATCCATTCACCGTCTACTGCTCCTAGCTGAATGAAATTTTTTTAGTATTGAATTAACAGAAAATTTCTTAGTTCATTGACACCATCATTTTTTTCTAGTGAATTCTGTGTGCAGCAACATAGCATTCATGAAGCAAAAAACAGTGCAGTTTCAAGGCGTTTCACGTTTAGAGCACGCGCGCATTCATGCACGCGAACGTGCTGAACCGCCAGCTGCAGCTAATGATGAAGTGACGCGCTATGTGAAACGGGCGTTTTTAGATCGGGCTATTCGGGCTATCAAATGCTGTGTGGCGGTTGACACCGCTTCACTTCTCCATTCATGCTGAAGCTGACGCAGCACGTCCATTCATGAATGGAACGTTACAAGGTCAGAGTCATCCTTTTTTAGCTTCAGATTTCAAACCCCGTTTGAAAGTCAACCCCATTGCTGACTGATTTGCAAAATATTCACCAATAACTACATATTAGGCCAAAATCGAAAAACAAATACCATTTCACTATCAGAAAACAACTCACCAACCTCGACAAAGATACCGTGTTTTTTGTGTTTCAACCATTTACGAATCACTTTTGGCATCTGGTGATACTGCGACGGGTCGCGAACCTCCGGATGCGCCAAGTTGTAAGCGGCGGACACATTCGGACGGACGAGCGCGTCCCGCAGATAGTCGAGCATTCTGGTGTCGTAAAAAAGCGCTTTCGGGCGAGTTCCATTGCGAGCTTCAGTGTTGTTCAATTGGTATAGTTCGGTCTTGGTCGTGTCCGTTTTCGCGACGTTTCGAACGTTGAAATAGTTCGCTGTGCTCAAATAGGAGAGCTGTTCCGTGCGTATCAGTTGCGATACGGGCATGTGATGGATGAAGAAAAGCAGCGATGCAAACACGAACGCACACACAGACGCGAGCAACTTGCCGTGCAGATGCTGCGACTGTTGTGCCGCCGCAGTGCTCATGGCTCATGGGAGCACTCTGATGAGTTGTGCGCGCGTGTCAAACACGTCTGCAAGTTTAATTTAAACAACTATTTAAAAATAGTTGTTCAGTTCAGTTTTTTAAATGCAGCACTTCGCAAATGCTGCACAATGCAATAATAGAGTTGTTTCGACGCACAATGATTTCTTTTTATTTTTATTTTTGCCTGTTTTTTGTTTGCAGCATGTAGTAACTCGAAGCAGGTAATAAATGTAAAATAGCATTACGTATTTTTAGAACACGTGCAAATTTTTTTTAAAATCATGCAATGGATTTTGGCATGGAATAAATTTTGGAATAGATTTTGGCATGTTTGAACGTACATGCAATGCAAATCAGGAGACATGATGACCATGTGGAATTTTGAACGGTCACGGTTTTCAGCTTAGCTAGAAGAACGAGATAGTACAAATGTGTCATGAAAGCTGAACAAAGTAAACCACGGCTGTTATCTGGCGATTGCACGGTGGCGGTCTGGAAAACACGCATCTTTTTAAGTAAACCTAATATAATACACCTTGTGCACGTGTGTCTGTATGTCTAACTTTTTTTGCAAAAAAAACAAATGTTTTTTTAATCCGGGCCGTCGGCACGGGTCAACTGCTAGTACGTATCGATTCTAATATCAAATACAGTATTGTGCAGCCACCCCGCATATCGACGCCGGGTGCAGCATTTTTTTCTCTATTTTGTGTTTTGTTTTCAATTTAATGTTACCCTTGCATGGTAAATATGAAGCGGATGTTGTAGGTATTTGAATGTGTTTGAATTAAGGTAAGTTTTTATTCAAATGACAAAAATCTTTGAAGCCACACAAAGTTCCGTATTGGCGTTCCACATATCGAAAAGATACACTGTAATGTATTTTGAAAAAACAACCTACCCCACTCATCAGAAAAAAACGTGAAAATGTTGATGCAGATTTAAATGCAGATCTTCGTGCAGATGTAGATGCAAAAACACATGCAGATGCAGAAGCCTGTGCAGAGAAATGTTCGGAGGCTCAAAACAAATGGATCAAAACAGTAAATTCCGGTTCACTTGCATAGTCGATGTTTTCTATCACTTGACGATATTCTTAAATAACGAAGGCTAAAATCGTGCCAAGACCAAATATCTTATACGTTCGTTTTGGCATTTTACGGTGCTTGTAGCCACCACAACCTGCCTCCTGTAACCCCAAGCAACACCTGTGGTTTCATGCACACGCGTCAGCGAACAATTGATGGATAATGCATATGCAGTTTTGAACCGCCAGTTCTTGTCACCGATAAACCCATGTACAGTACATGTGCATTATGATTTCACCATTTTGAAATGTACATGTACATTGTACAGTGCTCATGTCATGTATGTTTTGTCATTCAAAGCCATGTACCGCACAAGTACATGTAACCAAGTATCTTAGATTGTAGAAAGTTGAATCGATTATGAATTTTAGGTTTTTTGGCACAGTTTTCAAACTGCAAATGTACGGACACGTATACCGTAAAGTCTTGCATATAAGGTCTCCTTATAAAAATTTGAAAATCAAAAAATTTTGAAAAAAAGGTGAATTTCGTGTGACGACCTTATAAGTGGGAGGACCCTTATAAAAAAAGATTTAGGAATGGATTTAGGAGTGGGTTAATTGTTATTTTTGAGCTCTAATCGCTGCTGTTTTCATTTTTTTGTGTTTTGTATTTGAATAATAGGCATGTTTTCATCTTTTTGCTTCGATTCCAGCTTATTTATTGTTCTTTTGCATTTCTTTACATTCATTTTTATTGTTCCTTCGTTTTTTCACTGTTCTATTTTAATTTTTTGTGTAATTTATAAGTAGAAATTGTGTTTCATGTTCAGATCCGTAATTAGCACAACGCTGATATACCAGTTCACCGATTTGGTTGTCGATGTTATTACCCACTTTGACGCACCCTACCCTGCCCTCCCCTGAGCAGCAGTTTCTCGCTGCAGTTTTCTTAATCGTTCTCTGGGAGTGGGTGTTCAACAAGTTTCAGGTTCTGAAAGCCCCTTTGAACGTTTATTTAAGGGGGCAGGAACAGGGCGCAAGGGGCTTCATTCAATTTGTTTTGCTTGCTGCAGATCTGTTTATCGTCCCCTGAGCATTTAAAAAAGTTTCCAAAACCTATCAGGCTCCAAAATGTTTGTTCTTTGTTTAGCATTCATCATTTTTACTTTTTCAAAATTTTCAGAACGAAAAAAACATAGAAGAATGCAAGACTCGGATTCTGAGAAAAATGGGTGCCGGATAAAGATCTAACAGTGATTCTGATTCAGATTTTGATTCGGAAATAAGTGAAGAAATGGGAAACCAAGATTTGGGACCAAAGAAGCCAGAGGAGTTCGTCAATCAAGATTCACCCAACGAAGATGAAGTAGCGGTTCAGGTCATCTACGTTCCTCAAGCCGAAGAACAGGACAATGCGCTTGCTGCTGCGAGGCCGCTGTTTGAGGTGGAGAAGGAACAGGACGAGCAGGCGCACGATGGTGGCAACGTTCTGTTTTTCAAACTAGTTCAACACAAACTCCGGTTTGTTTTGCTGATAAAACAAGATTGGATTTTTTATTTCCTTTAAATGAGCACCTTTGCGAAACATGAACTTTAAGCTGTTTCCTTTGAAAGCAGTTCAACACAAATCCCGGCTTGTTTTTTTGATTAATTAAGGTTGGCTTTAGTTCAAGGTGTTTAGTTGAACATGAGCAGCTGTACGACTCAAAGCCTTCGCACTTGTGCCTTTCAAAGCAGTTAAGCGCAAACTCCTGTTGTTTTTTATGATCAAATAAGGTTGGCTTTGTGTTTAGTTTAACATGAGTAGCTGAACGACACAAAGCCTCCGAACTTGTTCGTTTCACAGCAATTCAACACAAGCTCTTGTTTGTTTTAAAATAAAATGAGTTTTTTGTGCAACACCCTTTTTTGTTGCCCCCCTTGCGTGCAGGGTTTAGGTCGTCTGAAGTGTCAGTATCAGTGCTGTACCATGTCCATCTTTAGGGGGTTGGGGTTGGTTGTCCCAGTGGGATGGGAGGGGTTGCTGATTCGCTGGCCTCCTCGTCTGCGGCCTCCCTAATGCAACCTGTGTGGCCCCTGTTTGGTTTGAATGATTTAGCCACATTTGGATTGTGCTTTGCCAAAATATGACTCTGTTAAATCGCAGTTCAATGTTCATCTGTTGTTCCTTCTTTTCAGTCTGGTGATGAAAAAGAGGGCGCGACATCTAACGTAGTCAAAGTTGATGAACCTGCTCCTGCTGTGGCCGAATGCGATTTTGATGTCATTTTTGTCGCAGACAAAACAAGCGCGTTCAGGCAGTCTTGATTGGTAGCTGCAGAGAAAGAAAAAGGCATGACATTAATCATTCTGACACATTTTGTTGTTTTAATTTCTCAAGCAATCAAACCCTTGACATTTGTTCAAGGCTGACAACAATGGGAATCAGCATCAAACAGACACGGATCGCAACAATGACAGTGGCGTTGATGTCGACAATGAGTGTGCTGAATGGAAGTCTGCGGGAAACGTTGTTGGCGTTCGATGTGGTTTGTCCCTTGGTTGAACCTTTTTTCAAATCCGGAAAGGTGTGAAAAATGAATTTTTTTTGAAAAATGTAAAAAATCCTAAAAACCGTTTTTTCAGTGTTTCCATCCTCACCTCCAGCGAATCTGTGATTTATTTTGTCAGAACCTCGTTGAAAGTTACAGTTTTTTGTGCAAATCCTCAGTCAGGCAATTGAAAGTGAATGTTGGTAACACTTTTAATTTTTTCATGTCACTTGCAGCCGTCTACTGCCCCACGAAAACCGTCTGACAACACGCGCGCGCAGACCGACGATGCCCCAAGCAAAAACCATTGTTGCAGGACTCGCGGTCAGTGAGTCATAGGTTCTTTTTCAGTGGTTCCATACTCACCTCCAGTGAACATGTGATTGATTTTGTCAAAGTCTCCAATGAAAATTACAATTTTTTGTTCAAATCGCAGTCAGGCTATTGAAAGTGAGTGTTGGTGACACTTTTAATCTTTTCATGTCATTTGCAGGCGTCTACGGCCCCACGAAAACCGTTTGACAATACGCGCGCGCAGACCGACGATGCCCCAAGCAACAACCATGGTCGAAGGACACGCGGTCAGCGAGTCAGAGGTTCTTTTTCAGTGTTTCCATGCTCATCTCAAGTGAACATGTGATTGATTTTGTCAAAGCCTCCGATGAAAATTACAGTTTTTTGTTGAAATCGTCCGTAAGGCTATTGAAAGTGAGTGTTGGTGACACTTAAACTTTTCCTGTCATTTGCAGCTGTCTACTGCCCCACGAAAACTGTCGGACAACACGCGCGCGTAGGCCGACGATGCTCCAAGCGACAACCATAGTCGAAGGACTCGCGGTCAGCGAGTCAGAGGTTTTTTTTCAGTGGTTCCATGCTCACCTCCAGTGAACATGTAATTGATTTTGTCAAAGCCTCCGATGAAAATTACAGTTTTTTGTTCAAATCGTCAGTCAGGCTATTGAAAGTGAGTGTTTGTGACACTTTTAATCTTTTCATGTCATTTGCAGCCGTCTACTGCCCCACGAAAACCGTCTGACAACACGCGCGCGCAGACCGACGATGCTCCAAGCGACAACCATGGTCGAAGGACACGCGGTCAGCGAGTCAGAGGTTCTTTTTCAGTGTTTCCATGCTCACCTCAAGTGAACATGGGATTGATTTTGTCAAAGCCTCCGATGAAAATTACAGTTTTTTTGTTCAAATCGTCAGTCAGGGCATTGAAAGTGAGTGTTGGTGACACTTTTAATCTTTTCATGTCATTTGCAGGCGTCTACGGCCCCACGAAAACCGTTTGACAATACGCGCGCGCAGACCGACGATGCCCCAAGCAACAACCATGGTCGAAGGACACGCGGTCAGCGAGTCAGAGGTTCTTTTTCAGTGTTTCCATGCTTATCTCAAGTGAACATGTGATTGATTTTGTCAAAGCCTCCGATGAAAATTACAGTTTTTTGTTGAAATCGTTAGTAAAACTATTGAAAGTGAGTGTTGGTGACACTTAAACTTTTCCTGTCATTTGCAGCTGTCTACTGCCCCACGAAAACTGTCGGACAACACGCGCGCGTAGGCCGACGATGCTCCAAGCGACAACCATAGTCGAAGGACTCGCGGTCAGCGAGTCAGAGGTTTTTTTTCAGTGGTTCCATGCTCACCTCCAGTGAACATGTAATTGATTTTGTCAAAGCCTCCGATGAAAATTACAGTTTTTTGTTCAAATCGTCAGTCAGGCTATTGAAAGTGAGTGTTTGTGACACTTTTAATCTTTTCATGTCATTTGCAGCCGTCTACTGCCCCACGAAAACCGTCTGACAACACGCGCGCGCAGACCGACGATGCTCCAAGCGACAACCATGGTCGAAGGACACGCGGTCAGCGAGTCAGAGGTTCTTTTTCAGTGTTTCCATGCTCACCTCAAGTGAACATGGGATTGATTTTGTCAAAGCCTCCGATGAAAATTACAGTTTTTTTGTTCAAATCGTCAGTCAGGGCATTGAAAGTGAGTGTTGGTGACACTTTTAATCTTTTCATGTCATTTGCAGGCGTCTACGGCCCCACGAAAACCGTTTGACAATACGCGCGCGCAGACCGACGATGCCCCAAGCAACAACCATGGTCGAAGGACACGCGGTCAGCGAGTCAGAGGTTCTTTTTCAGTGTTTCCATGCTTATCTCAAGTGAACATGTGATTGATTTTGTCAAAGCCTCCGATGAAAATTACAGTTTTTTGTTGAAATCGTTAGTAAAACTATTGAAAGTGAGTGTTGGTGACACTTAAACTTTTCCTGTCATTTGCAGCTGTCTACTGCCCCACGAAAACTGTCTGACAACACGCGCGCGTAGGCCGACGATGCTCCAAGCGACAACCATAGTCGAAGGACTCGCGGTCAGCGAGTCAGAGGTTTTTTTTCAGTGGTTCCATGCTCACCTCCAGTGAACATGTAATTGATTTTGTCAAAGCCTCCGATGAAAATTACAGCTGTTTGTTCAAATCGTCAGTCAGGCTATTGAAAGTGAGTGTTGGTGACACTTTTAATCTTTTCATGTCATTTGCAGCCGTCTACTGCTCCACGAAAACCGTCTGACAACACGCGCGCGCAGACCGACGATGCTCCAAGCGACAACCATGGTCGAAGGACACGCGGTCAGCGAGTCAGAGGTTCTTTTTCAGTGTTTCCATGCTCACCTCAAGTGAACATGGGATTGATTTTGTCAAAGCCTCCAATGAAAATTACAGTTTTTTTGTTCAAATCGTCAGTCAGGGCATTGAAAGTGAGTGTTGGTGACACTTAAACTTTTCATGTCATTTGCAGCCGTCTACTGCCCCACGAAAACTGTCTGACAACACGCACGCGTAGGCCGATGATGCCCCAAGCGACAACCGTGGTCGAAGGACTCGCGGTCAGCGAGTCAGAGGTTCTTTTTCAGTGGTTCCATGCTCACCTCAAGTGAACATGGGATTGATTTTGTCAAAGCCTCCGTTGAAAATTAAAGTTTTTTGTTCAAATCGTACGTCAGGCTACTGAAAGTGAGCGTTGGTGACACTTTTAATCGTTTCATGTCATTTGCAGGCGTCTACTGCACCAGCACGCCCAATGAACAGGAAGCGGAAGAAGAGGCGCTGTGTGACAAGCAAGCTTGGCAGAGGTGATAAACTCGAACTGATGCCGGGTTTATTTTTATTTTTACTTCATCTGCCGTCCTTCATTACCAGTACATTTGTATGCAGACAACGAAGGTCGGTGACACAGCGCGCTTCACATACGTCGGTGAAAAGCGCTCGTGCAAGCATGGCCTGTTGCTCATTGGAAGCAAAGATGGCAAGATGCTGAAGTTTGTGAAGAAAACAGGCCGGACTGAGTTATGGTCTTGGTACAATTGCAACTTATGTGCAATCCTAAAAAAACGTGAAGCTCCCCAGTACAACGGTTGTGAATGTAAGTTTTTTAAACACCACATACCATGTGTCATAATTTTAACAGAAACATAACAGAAAATCTGGAAGAAATGTTCAATTTCAAAAGCTTTTAGTGCCGATGACGAGAGTGGTAGATGGGAAAATCGCAATGGACCCGAACAAAGGAAACCACATTTGTGGCTTTGGTTGATTGAAAAGTTTTCGTTATCCGTTAATCCAATTTGTGAATGTTTTGGTTGTATTGTCAAAAATTCTTGTATCGCAAAAGCAACCACCATTGTTTCGGTCTGTGATAAAGCGTATTGTTTTGAAATATAAAATGATTGGTCACTGTATCATAATATTGTATCCGTGTGGTCAAGAAACTTTATTACACAAAGTGCTGACGTTTGCAAACACGCCATGCATACGTAAAAATACACACATGTCAGAAACGTAGATTTATCCTCAAGTACCACAACAAAGCAGCAGACGTGTAACCAACGTCCCTAATTGCAATATGAGGTGTTCCGCGGTAAATTGTAAAGTTGTCGGGCGGACTGACAGGTGTTGCTCTGTTCTGTTCTGTTTCATTCGGCGCTCTCAAGCGTACGTCAAAGACGCGTCTCCATGAACGGCAGTATGCAATAACACGAGTTCTAACGTGCCGGCTGTATGAACGGTAGCATACTAAAACACAAGACCTGGCGGAACGTGCCGTGTCGTATACGCACGCAGTTTGAACAGTATGCGTCAGTATGACTCAAGGCATTTGTCATGAGAAGACAACGACAATGGTGGCTTCGGCATTTTTAACAATAGCAGAACATGAAGCGCGAACTTGTACATGTCCGTGTGAATGTGTGTGCGCGCATGCGCGGACAATTGCAAAAAAATAAAGCCATTAACGAAAAACACCGGAGGCTTTGGGAGCCCATTGTTTGAGCATGCGCGCGAGGGTGTCCGTGAGCATGTGCGTGCACATGTGCATCTGCATGTGCATGTGTGCGTAAGCGTCTGCGTGTGCATGTCCGTGTGAATGTGTGTGTTTGCGCGCATGCGCGGACAATTGCAATAAAAATAAAACCATTAACGAAAAACACCGGAGGCTTTGGGAGCCCATTGCTTGAGCATGTGCGCAAGGGTGTCCGTGAGCATGTGCGTGCACATGTGCATCTGCATGTGCATGTGTGCGTGAGCGTCTGCATGTGTATGTCCGTGTGAATGTGTGTGTGTGCGCATGCGCGGACAATTGCAATAAAAATAAAACCATTAACGAAAAACACCGGAGGCTTTGGGAGCCCATTGCTTGAGCATGTGCGCAAGGGTGTCCGTGAGCATGTGCGTGCACTTGTGCATGTGTGCGTGAGCGTGTACATGTGCATGTCCATGTGAATGTGTGTGTGTGTGCGCATGCGCGGACAATTGCAATAAAAATAAAACCATTAACGAAAAACACCGGAGGCTTTGGGAGCCCATTGCTTGAGCATGCGCGCGAGGGTGTTAAAAATAAAACCATTAACGAAAAACACCGGAGGCTTTGGGAGCCCATTGCTTGAGCATGTGCGCAAGGGTGTCCGTGAGCATGTGCGTGCACGTGTGCGTGTGCGTGAGCGTGTACATGTGCATATGCGTGTGTGTGCGTGTGCCACATGTGCATCTGCATGTGCATGTGTGCGTGTACAAGTCTGTGTGCGTATGCCCATGCTCGGACGATTGCTTGAGCGTGTGCTCGGCATCCGCATCCGTGGGCAATTGCATGTCCGTGTGCGTGTGCATGTGTGTCTGTGTGTGCGCGTATGCGCGGACAATTGCAATAAAAATAAAACCATTAACGAAAAAAAACCCAGAGACTTTGGGAGCCCATTGCTTGAGCATGTGCGCAAGGGTGTCCGTGAGCATGTGCGTGCACATGTGCATGTGTGCGTGAGCGTGTACATGTGCATGTCCGTGTGAATGTGTGTGTGCGCGCGCATGCGCGGACAATTGCAATAAAAATAAAATCATTGAGGAAAAAACCAGAGGCTTTGGAAGCCCATTGCTTGAGCATGTGCGCAAGGGTGTCCGTGAGCATGTGCGTGCACATGTGCATCTCCATGTGCATGTGTGCGTGAGCGTGTACAAACCACTTGCATTGAAACAAATGTTTCCTGTCACAATAACAAGCAACACACACAAGCCTAAACGTGGTGTCGAATTATAATTTTTATTCATGGATTCAGAGACCAAAAACAGGTATCGTCAGGACACAAATAATCTGAAAAACACAGAGGTCAGCTTTTAGAAAAACTATCGAGGCAAGCACGAAACTGCGTTGGTTTCTGATATGTAAACCAAAAATTGAAAAAGCGAAAAAGTAGTGTCACTCAATCTAAAAACAATCAATTTGTTTTTGGCGAACGTAAAAGTTAGTGCCACAAAAGATATAAATAAATTGATCACTTGTCCGAGTTCCAGTTTGTGCCATCGAGACTGAGCGTTTACGTCAACGGTGTGAACCGAGTGCGTTGACCACGGCCGCCGTTTGCGGCTTCACAATTTTCCGTGTCTGTCTGCGCGCGCGTTGCGTGGCGGTGTTGGTGCGGCAGTGGGCTGCAAATGACATGAAACAATTAAAAGTGTCACCAACACTCACTTTCAATAGCCTGACTGACGATTTCAACAAAAAAACTAATTCTCAACGGAGGCTTTCACAAAACCAATTACAAGTTCACTGGAGTTGAGCATGGAAACACTGAAAAAGAACCTCCGACTCGCTGGACGCGCGCATGTCCGTAGACGATAGCACTGATGTGCGTGCGGCAGCAGAATCCTTCGACCGCCCTCGCAACGGCAACGGAAAGCTCGCGACGACGATGACTGCGATTTAATTAAAACATTTGGCGTTAACAGTGTCTGCGACATCGACTTGTCTGGCTGCATTCAACTCCGTACAACAAAACAACAACGTGTGAAACATGTTTGCTCTTCAAGATACAAACAAGTTGTCTGACGATGTTGGTGGGACAGTGCACGGCTGAAAATGTCATGAAAAAAATTAAAAAAAGTGTCACCAATTCAGTTTCAAAAAGGAGAAGCTTTGATACAACCAACCACCAACCACATGATCACTTGTCCGAGTTCCAGTTTGTGCGATTCGAGACTGAGCGTTTACACGTCAGCGCTGCGAACCGAGTGCGTCGACCACAGCCGCCGCTTGCGGCATCACAATTTTCCGTATCTGTCTGCTCGCGCGCGTTGCGTGGCGGTGTTGCGGCAGTAGGCTGCAAATGACATGAAACAATTAAAAGTGTCACCAACACTCACTTTCAATAGCCTGACTGACGATTTGAACAAAAACTGTAATTTTCATAGGAGGCTTTGACAAAATCAATCACATGTTTACTGCAGGTGAGCATGGAACCACTGAAAAAGAACCTCTGACTCGCTGACCGCGAGTCCTTCGACCATGGTTGTCGCTTGGGGCATCGTCGGCCTACGCGCGCGTGTTGTCAGACAGTTTTCGTGGGGCAGTAGACGGCTGCAAATGACATGAAAAGTTTAATAGTGTCACCAACACTCACTTTCAATAGCCTTACTGACGATTTCAACAAAAAACTGTAATTTTCAACGGAGGCTTTGACAAAACCAATTACAAGTTCACTGGAGTTGAGCATGCAAACACTGAAAAAGAACCTCCGACTCGCTGGACGCGCGCGTGTCCGTAGACGATAGAACTGATGTGCGTGCGGCGGCAGAATCCTTGGCCCTCGCAACGGCGACTGCAAGCTCGCGACGACGATGACTACGATTTAATTAAAACGTTTGGCGTTAACAGTGTCTGCGACATTGACTTATCTGGCTGCATTCAACTCCGTACAACAAAACAACAACGTGTGAAACATGTTTGCTCTTCAAGATACAAACAAGTTGTCTGACGGTGTTGGTGGAGCAGTGCACGGCTGAAAATGACATGAAAAAATTAAAAGTGTCACCAATTCAGTTTCAAAAAGAAGAAGCTTTGATACAACCAACCACCAACCACACAGGTTGTTTCTTGGTTGACTATCGAAAACCGAGAAACAACCTGAGACTCGCTCGGTGAGACAAACACGATACAAGTGCACTTCTTTCGTGTGGCTTCAACAGAGATTGACTGCAGCGGTTTTGAATTTTTTGCTCGGAATCCGCTTCTGGCAAGTGCTCACAAATAAACACAATTAAAGTCAACTTCAATCGTGTGGATTCAAAACCAAACACTTGACCAAACCACAACTAAAAAATAGCTCACCTTGCTTTGTTTGCAATTTCTATCCGCTCATGCACTATCGCCGTAGCCGACGACTAAACGGCAACAGGCCTTTTTTGGCTGTTCAATCCTGCTTCTTCTCGTGATCGTCGTCGTTGCCAAAACCGCCGTCGTCGTCGCTCCGAAATCCGTCGTCGTCGTCGCTCCAAAAACCGTTGTCGCGTTGTTTACGACTGTTTCACCGTGTTTCAACTGTTATTTGCCGTTGAAATATTTTTTATTCATTTATTCCAATAGATTTCAACGAAATTCACACGACTACGACGTCCCTTGGATCGATCGTCTTCAACGACGTCGCTTTAAAGTTAAAATTAAGTTTTTGCACGGTTTTCAATACTTTTTTGACTGAAAAGTCATTAATTTAGACACGTTTAGCTTTTGCTGCAGTGAAACAACGTTTTCAGCGGTTTCCGCAACCAAAAATGAAGAAAAACAAAAAGGTCCTTAAAAGCGAGTCCGACCTTATAAGTGAGGTCGGGATTTTGACCAAGTCAAAAATTTGAATTTTTTGGTTTCCCGCCGTGTGACATCCCGCCCACTTTTGTGGGGGGGTCTTATAAGTGGGAGGAACCTTATATGCAAGACTTTACGGTATGTATGTTTCGGTTCAGAAGTTCTGAATTGAACTGCAGCGGTTTCAACTTACAGGAAACGCCGTACGCTTTTGACACTGAAGACTGTAGTTGCTAAAAAAAGCTCATGCCAGCAGATTCAAAGGAGTGGCTAGATAAAGATGTGTGCGGAAGTATGCACATAGACAACAAAGCTAGCAGTTCATTCCAGTAATTTTGAACAAAAGACTTGAACATGAACAATTGTCGGTAGCCCATCCCTGCCTAATGCATTTTAAATGGGGACAACCAACTTGAACAACCAAAAACCACTTCGAATGACTTTTTCACGGAAGAAACAAAACGTAAACCGTTTTTGGATACATGAAAGATAAAACGGTTGATGCATGTTTGAATAGCTGCATGTTTCGGACACGTTTGTGGTGTTTGGATAGATGTTTTGATGTTATGTGGGCATGGTACATTCGCTTGTTTGTCCCACTGATGACACATACGGTTTATTATTAAGTCATTATGTGTTGGAGCTTCTTGGCAATTCATGGTTCAGTTCCACCAACCTGAAGCAATCACAAATTCCGGACGATTCGTGAAAGACCCTCGACAACTCCAAACAAAACAAAAACATATAAAAACGATATGAAACCGTTCGCCAACCTAGTCACATTCAGCGTTCATCTTCCACTGCTGATTACGCAACTTTTCTCTTGCTCCGCAACTCAAAAGTACAACTTGCAACTCCAGCAAAGACTCTTTTCTGAGACTGGTGTCACGTGCGATCGGGTCACCGTGTTAAAGGACTCCGAAACACAATGGCAGTACAGTGAATCAGTTAGCAACTTCACGACGATCAGCACGAAACTGCTGAACTTCGACATTAGCCTGAGGCAAACGGTCTGCTTTTGGCTGGAGAATGTTCAGTCGTTACGGATGGGTCAATCGAAATCGACTCCCGTTCTTCTGGCATTGGAGTACGCCGCCCTGGACCACCAGTACCCAGTTCGCGGGCATTACCAATTCGGCATTCCATTGTTGCGCTCAAGTTGCCAGTGTCGCTGTGGGGGGCCTCTCGGCAAAGGCAAAAACACTCGCAGTCCATTCTGCGAACATTGCGAGACGGACGAATGCGTGTCGAGCGTTCATGTCGACCAATCAACGCGCCCCATTTGTGCGAACAGTCGGTCGACCGGCGAGTCAGGTGAAGTTTCGGGTTTACCGTAGGGTCTTGCATATAAGGTTCCTCCCATTTATAAGACCCCCACCCAAAAGTGGGCGGAGTGTCACACGGCGGGAAACTTTAAAATTTTGACTTGGTCGAAATCCCACCCCGTTAAAAAAGTCCGGAATTTACGTAAAAAAAGACTTTACGGTAATTAACTGGATAATTTTGATGACTCGTATTTAAAACAACCGGTCAACGATCCACAAACTGCAGCCGCCAATCAACCGACCGTCTGCTGTCGCATCTCAATCTCCGCATTCTCCAATTGGCTATTCGACGCCGTCACCCTTGGCAGCCCGACGTTCACGTTTGGGGGTTTTCAGCAATTTAGAACCGTTTTCGGGGCATAGTATGGGGGTGCACCAGAAAGCACTCCAAAATAGCTAGCTCTGTGCCAAGTTTCATTTTCAATTTCGGTCGGCTGGATAACTAAAATTTGATTTTACTGTTGGTACCCAGAACGCGATTTGGTCATCATGACACCGACATGTCTGTGGTAAAACACCTTCGGCAGTTCTGCCTGGTGTCCGTCGCACTGACGAGCCAGGGGACACCGCGGTATGCGTCTACCTGGCGAAACCGCAAACAGCGAACTTCATGTAATGCACCTGAACATGTACCACGTGCTGCAACCAGGTGTACTGTGAGATAAAATAAAATAGTGCGTCCAAAAGCCCACAAGACCAGCTAATAGTGCCTCAAGAATCAGTCGTCGAAGTGCTTATTCATGGCCATAACAGCGGAGCTACTTTTGGTACCCAGACCACGATTTTGACACCATGAGAACTACATGTACTGTACATGCACTTATACAAGCGTCTTGTTCTGCCACTGTCAGATAGGAACAAAAAGTGCATCGGAAGGTCACTAGACTGTTATAGCTAATTTTTACACAAAAACCAGTCGTTGAAACAACCATTCAGTACCACAGCAGAGTATTTGATGATTTTCCGTGCATATAAGAAAAGAAATGATACTGTTGGTTTTCGATTTCAGTTCAATTAGTTGGATCAGTGTTTGCGCCAACGATTCACACTTGACAGCAACTATTGCTCCGTGTTGTGGCACAGAATAATTAGCACTGAATATCCAGCCGAACGATTTTGGAAATGAAATTTCGCACACACTGGATAAGCACTTCCACAAAAACAACTGCTTCTTGTGGCACTATTAAGTGGTATCGTGGGCTTTTGGATGCATTGTTTTGTTTTATCTGACATGACACCTAGCCGCAGCACGCAGTACATGTTTAGGTGCATGTAGGTCTCATGGTGACAAAATCGCGGTCTGGGTACCAACAGTAAAACCACTTTTTAGTTATCCAGCCGACCGAATTTGGAAATGAAATTTAGCACAGAGCTAGCTATTTTGGAGTGCTTTCTGGTGCACCCCCATACTATGCCCCGAAAACGGTTCTAAATTGCTGAAAACTCCCAAAAACTAACATTATCATTGGGTTTTTTAACCAATAGTTCACACTTGCGAGCAAAAATAGCTCCGCTGTTATGGCCGTGAATAAGCACTTCGACGACTGATTCTTGAGGCACTATTAGCTGGTCTCGTGGGCTTTTGGATGCACTATTTTATTTTATCTCACAGTACACCTGGTTGCAGCACGTGGTACATGTTCAGGTGCATGTCGGTGTCATGATGACCAAATCGCGTTCTGGGTACCAACAGTAAAACTACTTTTTAGTTATCCAGCCGACCGAAATTGAAAATGAAACTTGGCACAGAGCTAGCTATTTCGGAGTGCTTTCTGGTGCACCCCCATACTATGCCCGAAAACGGTTCTAAATTGCTGAAAAACCCCAAAAACTAACATTATCATTGGGTCTTTAACCAATAGTTCACACTTGTGAGCAAAAATAGCTCCGCTGTTATGGCCATATGAATAAGCACTTCGAGATGATTTGAGCACTAATCGCTGGTCTCGTGGGCTTTTGGATGCACTATTTTATTTTATCTCACAGTACACCTGGTTGCAGCACGTGGTACATGTTCAGGTGCATGTCGGTGTCATGATGACCAAATCGCGTTCTGGGTACCAACAGTAAAACTACTTTTTAGTTATCCAGCCGACCGAAATTGAAAATGAAACTTGACACAGAGCTAGCTATTTCGGAGTGCTTTCTGGTGCACCCCCATACTATGCCCCGAAAACGGTTCTAAATTGTGAAAACCCCCAAAAACTAACATTGTCATTGGGTCTTTAACCAATAGTTCACATTGTGAGAAAAATATCCGTGTTTGGCCATGATAAGTACTTCGACGACTGATTCTTGAGGCACTATTAGCTGGTCTCGTGGGCTCTTGGACGCACTATTTTATTTTATCTCACAGTACACCTGGTTGCAGCACGTGGTACATGTTCAGGAGCATGTCGGTGTCATGATAACAAAATCGCGTTCTGGGTACCAACAGTAAAACCATTTTTTAGTTATCCTGCCGACCGAAATTGAAAATGAAACTTGGCACAGAGCTAGCTATTTCGGAGTGCTTTTTGGTGGACCCCCATACTATGCCCCGAAAACGGTTCTGAAGATCCGAAAAAAATGAAAAACTGGCTTTAAAATCAGTTTTTTTAAAAATTCACCTTTTAAACTTTATTTTTAGGGCACAGTATATCAACAAAAAATGTTCAGCAGATCAAGGCGAATCGAATGGTTTTTTTATTTTTGTCGTAGCTTTATTAAAAAGCTGAAAAAACACTATTTTTTGAAAGGGTCCAAAAAAAGGGTTTTTGGCCATTTTTGAGTTCTAAATGACTTCGAATCAAAAAATAAATGTGATTTTCGGAATCAGCGCGTCAAGACGGTCAGAATGATGTATGATTTGTTTAAATTGGAAAAACTTTGCATTCTAGTGCCTAGAGGTGGGAGGGGTGGGACGGTATTCTCAAAAACCCTTTTTAAAACCGGGTCCAGCGCCGCCCGCCCGTTTGGTGTTGCTCTTTCTCTTTTTTTTGGCGGCGGCGGGGGGGGCTATCGAATGTTGCATGTGGATCCAGTGTCGCAGGAGTTGCTTGGTGTCAATCGTCGACTGGCGCTGTCGCTTGACAACGGCGACCAACAGACGACCTTGATTGATCTCTCGGACCGTTCACCAACTGTTCATACCGAAACTGGCAATAATCAGAACAACGAGAACTTGGTGGAATTGACCGCCAAACTGGACGGCTACGTCGACCGACTCACGCCAAAGGTGTATTTCACGTTCGCGAACGAGACGCAACTCCGCACCGGCGTTCCAATAAACGAGCTCCTAGAGTCGGACCTGGACAAACTCGGCTGGTATCGCTTCAATCGGCCGCACTTTCAGCTTTCCACCAAGCTCCGTCTGAAACTTCGCGACTCGCACAACGTCCAGCTGGTCGACTGCCGAAAGCAGCTGTTCCGTGAGACGTTCGTCGCTGAGCAGTTCGTGATTGGGTCAGCCGTTGGACAGAACCGCTCCGTGCAGGGGCATTTCTATCTTGGCGAACCGTTGGCCGACGTCGACTGGGGCACCTGGATTGAACGATTCGACTTTCATCCGCCGGTGAGTTGTTGATTAAGGTACAATGTGACATCGAATGTGTCTCCGGTGATGGACACCAAAATACTTCAGACCCGGTTGAAAAAACCGAACCGCAATCCATACCGTATTACCCCCATTACACCCCCCCACCATTAATCCCCCCCCCCACCAATAACCCCCCCCCACCAATAATCCCCCCACCAATAACCCCCACCCCTAAAAGTCGCTGACGTATTAATCCCCCATGGGGGTTTATTGGGGGTAATACGGTATATGGTTACAGTAAGACGTCGAACTGCACTGATAAAGGTGTGTATTCAGTTTTGAACAGAAAATGGCATACCGTGCAGTACAGGCAGTGTCCGGCTCAACCGTTAAAAAAAATAAATTTTCTCAGGATAAATTCGCGTATTCGTTCACGTGCACAGTTTTTGCTCCAGACGGGCTCGCCGCGTCACGTGACACTCGGCCACCGTCGTGCGCACAGCGTGCGCGTGAGCGTGCGACTGCGGGACATTTCTCTACCAACAGCCGTACACCATCGCTCGCAGCTGGCCGACTTTCGCGCGTCGATACAAGTGGACAGACATTCGAATCGTTTCCTGAACGTTTCGCTGTTCAACGCGACCGGCACGTTGCTCGGCCGCGTGCACCGCGGCGGTCGCTCGAACGAACACGACGAGTTGAGTTTTCGTCTGATCGTCGGCGAGCGTCGTGCGCGCTTTCGGACCTTTGTCGCGTTGCCGCCAGCGATTGCCGCTCGACGGACAGTCTGCATTCGTCCGTTGGACGACCGCTCGCAGTCGATCTGTCGCACGGCCCCGTTCGACTCGGCCCCGCTGGCGTGGTTCCGTTTTCCGACCGACTGGACGCCGAACCGCGGCGTTGACTGCGGCGCAGAGTGTAACTTTGGAACGCCGCCCGGGGCCGCTGGTTTCGTCGAGCGACTGATCGACTGGTTGAATCCGAACAAGTGGACGACCGATCTGAGCGGACCGGCCGACGTCGTGTGGTTGTTCGTGCAGTTGATTTTGTATTTTTTGTTGTTTGTCGTAATTGTTTATGCCGTCCGGAAATTTGTGATACCACTGTGTCGTTGTGCGTTGTGCGGTGGCGGAAATGCGGGAGTGTGTTGCGAACGAAGCAACGGAGAGCGCTCACGGCGAACGCTCGTACAAGTGGAGGTCGTCAACAAGACGGGTGACACCGCAAATTTGGAGAGAATCGCTTGATACATGTTGGTTCATTTGTTGTTGTTGTTGTTTTTTTTGCTCAATATTTTTGAAATTTATTCGGCGCAATAATATTTGCAAAGTGTTGTTTCTAGTGATGATCCATGATTTACCACGCATAATATTTCAATTATCTAAAAATGCGGGAGACGCATATAAAAGGAGGAATATGGCCTTGTGTAAGCAGTGAAAGACTTGGCTCGACAACGCTTTTCAAGTCTCTGATGTGGTACACACGGATACAAGTACATAAGAGTCATATTTTTGCGCCACGTTTGTTGTTTAAAAGCTTGGTGAAAAGCGTAAAAACTTTGAAGTTATCTAGATATTTTTCAATTGTCCTCTTCAGTTTAGTCTAAAATCACATCATGTGCGAAATTCTGTACAGCATGGCCGAATAAATGAGGCAGTCCATCAAGGCGGGATTAGTCGCTGACTAGGAGTTGTCTTTTTCAAAAATGCCAACATAATTTCCAATCATGTGTGCAAGGGAGAAAGAATGAACAGAATAATACGGATAATCCATTAGTTTAAAAAAACGCGTCAAATTTGGCATACAATTTGGTTTCTGAACTTCTTTTTCTTTCATTCAAAATTCGCGCGCTCCTTGCACCCTGAAAAAAACTGCCATGTTTAATCGGCTATACTGTAAATTCTGTGCAAAAAACAGAAACATCAGAGATTGCAAAACATTGCTGCATGTAGCTTTATCGTTATTGCTGACGTACGCACCGCTGTGCATACAGCAGCACCAGCGCAAAAAGTGTTGTCTTCCGTTGATTTTCACCCTTTTTACCAAACTCTTGTGACAGGATAAACCGGTGAGTCATTGCCTTTGCCACAGAAGGAGACCTTGCGTTCCCAATGCCTCTGCGATACACTTTGTGCAAACCGGTGTCAGCGATCTAAAGTCTGATCGTTATTTTAATGGTTTTAGAGGTCGCTAAATGCTAGAAAAAAGCAAATGTGAAAGTTTCATTTGTCTACAATGTACGAGGGTTGCCACTTGCAACCGAAATAAAAAATAAACGGCGCAAAAATATGACTCTTATGTACTTGTATCCGTGTGTACCACATCAGAGACTTGAAAAGCGTTGTCGAGCCAAGTCTTTCACTGCTTACACAAGGCCATATTCCTCCTTTTATATGCGTCTCCCGCATTTTTAGATAATATTCTGACTTTTACATAAGCCCCAAAGGTCCGACCAAAGTCACAATACGTTGGTCACACATTCTTCTAAACCCCGGACAACTCAGGTTTTTCATTTTTCGTTTTTAGGCCAATTTCGTCTATGCTATTTTTACGGCGAATTCGCCCAAAATCGTCACGATTCAGTACCTAGAATTGCTCACATAAGAAAACTGACCCAAAAGCCGTGATCGGCGCAATGAATTACCATGGAAAACACCGATTTCTTGTTTTTCGTTTCTGGACCGATTTCGCCAATTTCCACGGCCGATTCGCCCGAAATCGTCACGATTCAGTATCTAGAGTTGCTCACATAAAAAAACTAACCCAAAATCCGTGATCAGTGTATTTAATTACCATGGAAAACACCGGTTTTTTGTTTTTCATTTTTGGACCGATTTCGCCAATTTCCACGGCCGATTCGCCCGACATCGTCACGATTCAGCATCTAGAGTTGCTTGCATAAAAAACTAACCGAAAATTCGTGATCAGCGCATTGAATTACCCTGGAAAACACCCTTTTCTTGTTTTTCGTTTCTGGACCGATTTCGCCAATTTCGACGGCCGATTCGCCCGAAATCGTCACGATTCAATATCTAGAGTTGCTCACGTAAGAAAACTAACCCAAAATCCGTGATCAGCGCATTGAATTACTCTGGAAAACACCCTTTTCTTGTTTTTCGTTTCTGGACCGATTTCGCCAATTTCGACGGCCGATTCGCCCGAAATCGTCACGATTCGGTATCTAGAGTTGCTCACATGAGAAAACTAACCCAAAATCCGTGATCAGCGCATTGAATTACACTGGAAAACATAGTTTTCTTGTTTTTCATTTCTGAACCGATTTCGCCGATTTCCACGGCCGATTCGCCGGAAATAGTCACGATTCAGCATCTAGAGTTGCTCACGTAAGAAAACTAACCCAAAATCCGTGATCAGCGCATTGAATTACTACGGACTAGACCTTTTTCCTATTATTTTTCGTAGCTCAGACAAAATTTGTAAGAGTGAAAACTGATACTCAGTCAAAATGCTACGAACTTTCAAAAATGCACAATTTTAACTCAAAAAAGTGCCCGGACAAAAAAATAAACTAAATTTTCAGAAAATACGGATGAAATTACCCTAGGAAACATTTTTGTTCAACTGTGAAAGTGTCCCAGCTAAAAATTGAAAGGGCGAACACTTAAAACCAGGTGAAAACCCTCCAAACAATTAAAAATGCCCAATTTTTTACCCAAAAACAGGGTCTGGGTAAAAAATTAACCCGATTTTCAAAATCTCCGAATGGAATTACCCCAGGGAACATTTTTGTTCGACTGTGAAAGTGTCGCAGGCAAAAATTTAAAGGGCGAACACATGTTGATTACATAGCTGAAAAAAAAAATACAAAGGGAAAGAAGTAACACTGTTTTCAGAATAGGTTTTTCGTGTCTACAGCGTATGAAAAGTAGTCGGATAAAAATTTTTTCGCGGCTCCAAGCACAACTTTGGGTGTTCGTTTCGTGTGCACAGTGCCAAGTTTGTGGCTTATACTATGCTCGCTGGACGCAGCGAGCAAATTTGAAAAAAGCGCGCGAGGGGATAACGGCTCATATTATGCGTGATGCGCTGTCCGCTCGCTGGCGCTCGCTCGCGCATCCGCATGATTTGTTAGGATGGCTATACCACACACCCATGTAGGGTGTTAAAAAAACAAAAATCTTCATTTTTGTTATTTTTTAATATTTTTAAGTTTTAAAAATAAAAGTTGTGCTAGATCAACCAGGAAGTTCGAAGAACCACCTTCGATGTGCAAGCGCCTACCTAATGACTCCCGCATGTCGGAATTTTTCAGATTTTGTTTTGGTGACCTCATTTACCCCTTTTCAAAACCGTTACCACGCCTCTTCTTGTGGTTTGACCCCCAAAACGTCACTAATTGTCCCGAGCCCAAGTGAAAACACACATACCGGCTTGAACTTCGATCAATTCTGATAATGTCGCGATGTCAGGACACGAAACAGCAACCGCACACAACGTAACGTTTGCAAACGGAGCAGCTCGGACGCTCAGAATTCAGATTGCGAGGCGAATCTCACCTTATCTGCATCGGAAATGGTAAGCCAAGCTTGGGACGCTCAAAAACTTTATCGCAGATGTTGTCGAAGCCTAAAATCAGTCGGCAAAACGGTCCAAAATCGACCGCTGACGGTTTTACGAGGTAACATCAAAGAGAATTTTTGTTGAACTTTCGAAAAATTGTGCCAAAATTGAGGTTTTCAGAGCATATTAGAGGAAAATTTTTCGATTTTTTTAAAATCGGCATTTTTTGTTTTTTTAATTACTTTTAAAAAAATTTGATTTTTGTTTAATAACCCTATGGGGGTGTCACCGTACTGTACCCATAGTTGTTCTAGGGGGGGGCCTGGGGGGGGGCGGCCCCCCCCCCCAAAAAATTTTGGTATCGCACTCTATCAAACAGGTTTTTTCGGCTCAGCTATTATCTATCCAAAAAAATTTCTCAGCCAGCTATCTATCTGAAAATTTTTGTCTTTGAAGACATAAAATGAGTCAATTTTTGACCAAAATTGACCATTTTTGCTCGTAATTCTTGAAAATTTCGCTAATTTTACGTAAAATACGCGTTTATACTTGATTTTTAGTGTATTTTTAGCATTATTTTGCTGTTTTTATAGCTTTTTAGCGTTTTAGCTATCTATCTATCAAATTTCAAAATTTTGACCGGCCCCCCCAAAGTCACATGGCCCCCCCCCGCGGCCCCCCCCCCAAAATTTTCCAGCTATCTATCTATCTAGAAAATTTGCTCCAGCTATCTATATCGGCCCCCCCCCAACCCCTCGGCTCTGGAACAACTATGACTGTACCATGATTGACACCCCCGCACTGAAAAATTTTCGGCACCGTCCTCTCCCCACGTGACGAATCCCCCTCGAAAATTTTCTTTTGCCTTCGGCACTGGTTTGGTTTCCTCCGGCATTTTTAATTTTTTTATTAATTTTAATTTTTTTTTAATTTTTCAATTTAAAAATCGGGATTTTAATTTTTTTTTGATTTGATCGAAGTCGAACGATCGAACCCTGGAATATATACAAATCGGCTGTTTGTGTGATCCAACAAATCAGTGCTGTGTAATTCCTAACTGTGATGTGATGAGGTTTTTTCTTTCAGCAAACAATTTGTTCATTGTTTTGTGCGGTCGTTTTTCGCTGTTCGTCGCCGCGCGACGGTGGCTGGAACCTGGAACCGGAAGAACAAAAAAAGAATAAGTCAGCAGAAGCTGAAGTTTTCATTACGTTATTCAGTAATCACCAATTTACTACCACGGTCTATCCCGAACTGCTCACAGCTCACTCACAGTTGTCAGCAAATTGCAAAAAGCGCCACACCCACAACAACAGCAACCTGACTGCCACAAAAATGACGCGTGAGTTGATTTACCTTCACCAGCAGACGGAACAAATTGGAGTTTTCTTCCAGCTTTGCTAAATTGGTTGTTGTTCGTCGAGTCGTTTAGTTTTAGGCGGGCTGCGGATTAGCGGATATTTATAAGGAATGGCGGGTTTTTGAAAAGCACCCACAAATGAGCTGATCGGGAACAAACACGCATGCAGACGAACGGGTTTTATGGCTTTGCGAGTGTGCTTTTTCCACATACGTGCGTGTGTATCTGCGATCCGTCCGCTGCTTGTGTGATGTGCTCAAATATTTTTATAATAAAAGCTTCGGGCACCGACAAACCTCAATGCAACAAAGTTCTGTAGGTCACATGGCTTCGCAAGCCTTTATTCGAAGTTGATCATTTTGCAATGAGCGATTTATTTTGCGAAGGTGTGAGTTCACTTGTTTTTATCAGGCAATCTTTGTTTTTCCAGGCCTCGTAAAAATACAGGATTCCCAGGTCTCGTACGGCAAAAACCCATGCGTGTTTTTTTTCGATCCGCTCGTTTGGAAGCGCTTTTCAAAAAAAAAAACCGTTGACTCGCTAGTTTTGATCAGCATTTGCTTGCGAAGTCTGTTTCGAAATCATATGCAATTGGCTGATCGGTTGGTGATGAGTGCTGTTCTTTGCAGAACAGACTCCGCCTCCACAGTAGTGCCTGCACAGCATGCATGCATCACATGTGCACCAACCAATCAGCTAATTCTATTTGATTTTCATTGTAGACTGCACCTGTAGAGTGCGCCAGCGACAGCAAGCGAACCATCCAAGACACTTGTACACGACCTAATTCTACGTTTATCCAAACACTTTTGCCCTTTTTTCAACAAAAAAAAATCTCCAGGTTTACGATTCAAAGTTCAAGGTTCACGATTCAAAGCAAAGTTGCGAAATTGCTCTTTTCGTAAATATCGTTGATCTTTTTTGTTTTGATCTTTTGAATGAAATTTTACGGTGAATTTTCGATGCGCAGGCGGAAATCAGCGTGAGATTTCGCGCGAAAAAGCGGCGAAACGAAACGCCGGCAAACAAAAGGACTCGAGCAAACACGACGCGAACCAGGGACTGACGCGCGAACAGATCAAAGCCAGGCACGCTCAGTTGTCCGTTTGACTTCTTCTGTCGATTTTCTTGTGTGTTTTTTTTCTACCGGTCACTTTCTTTCGTCTGTGTTTGGTGGTGCAGAGCTTGAATGAATGAAGGAAGAATTCGTGAATGAACGTGCGCGATCGAGTTAAGAGGAGGACATCAGCTCTGAGTGTTTTTTTTGATCCCATATCCCAACTGTACTTTTTCGTTCCTTTTTCATTCTTCCGTCATTCACACTTTCGTGGGCTTTGTTTGTCGCCTGCAAAAAAGTGACTTGTTTATTCAGTCAACCAGTTAACAACCAGTCCAATCAACTCTTCGCGTCCATCCACCACCCTAATCGCTATTGTTTTGATTCAATCATTTTTTATTTGATCTATTCGTATCTCTAAAGGAGTTTTCGCAATCTTAACTCGAAGGAATATTCATTGGGGAAGCAAAGAACTGTTCAGGGACGCCGAGCAGATGCGCTTGAAACAACAGGCTGCGCTAGAAAAAAAGCAGCAGCAGACGGCGCCCGCTGGTGGATCGAAATGATACAAGAATCTGGAATGTGAGCAAAAGTTTATCAAAAATGTGGAAGAAAAAAAGCAACTGGAAAAGTTTTCAATTTTTAAAAGCGAAAATTTTATTTTATTTGTTCCAAAATACTCTGTAAAATCAGCTATACGTGCTTTCGTTCACCTGTGCACTTTTCATTCTGCCGATCGATTTTTTTTTCTTTTTTACGTTCGTCAATCGACTTGCGTTTTTTCGTTTTGCGTTTCATGTGTATGTGTGCTTTTGACTACCTGAAAAATCGGTTCAGAAAACGATTTATTCATTGGTTGACTATATTGTAACAGAATTCTTGACGTGTTGTGTGCGTAACTCGCATTCAATTACTCCAGTTGCCTTCTTCTTGTCTCCTTCAAAAAAATCAATAAAACGCAGTGTTCAAATAGAAATCGCTGTTTACGGTGTTTTTCTCTGTGTATGCATCAAATGATGCTATTGGGAAATGTTGATTTGTAATCCAGACCAGACTAATCCACACCACAACTGTTCAACCATGGCAAAGGTTTTTTTCGGTTTTCTGCCGCCGCTGATTCGCTGCGTCTGAAGCGGAGCGCGCTGATTGGTTGTATCAGCGTACTGCGGTTTATCAGTGTGTGAATGGAAGTTGTCGGTAAACTTCGCCGGAATAAAAATTGCTCGTTTTCGCGGCAGTGTAAAACTGAAACATGCACATCGTTTCGTTGAATGTGGTTGATTATTATGATGTGGAACGAACACAGTGATTGCGTTTTGGTGTGCTGAGACAAGATTATGGATTGGCATGGGGGTTGTGTCAGCCTTTTGGCCTGTTGGCATGGGTTGTCTCACTAAAAAGATCGTCATTATTAAAAGAAGAAAGTAACAGTGCAGTATGAATAAACACATGAAAGGAGACAAGTGTGCAAGCAAGGCAAAAAAATTCTAGTGTAGCCAATGGACTCCCAATTTCGAACAAATTCGCATTTTGCAAACATTGATGCAGCTGCACAAGCATATTGCAGTTTGAAAACATTGAAACTCTACAGACGAAATGACAATACTGCGCTAGATAGCAGTATACACATTATAGCATTCGCATTATCGCTTTTTCCATTTACGGTACACATGAAATTTCAAATCATATGGGAAACGAATAACAGAATCATGAAGTTTGAAATACAATGCAGTGTTCATATTAGACCAGGAAAGAATGAATTGCTGACGCAGTTTTGTGCGTTTTATTAAACGCCACGACATTTTTTTCAAAAGTCACCTTTTTTTTGTTTCACAGTAATTTCTCGCACGTCGTCGCGATCGGCGCACGAAAACTGGCCGTCTTCTGTCGCAGTTTCGTCGCGTTCAAACGCTCCCCTTTCGCGTTGTTGTCGCTCTCATTATTGTCATCGCTGGAGTCATTTGTCGCCGCCAAACGGCAGTTTTCGACGAGAAACCTCTCATCCATGCCGAGAATCACGCCATTGTTCGGCAATTCTTGTCGCTCACTCATCCGCTCGCCATCGTCGGACGTCGTTTCAGTCGTGTTTCTCGGCGGCTGACTTCGGCCGGCCGTTGTTCTCACCAACAGCGGACTGTTGGTCAGTTCGGCGAGCGCGTATCGACTGGTCGGATCCGAATAGACGGTGAAACTGTTCGAGAGCAACAGCCGACGATGCTGCCGCTTGCAGCCGAGACACGTGCACGCTTCAAGGTGGTGCCGCCTTCGGGCGCACCAGTAGACCGCCGTCATCGACAGCAGCACCGTGGCGCCGAGTGTTACGGCGACAGCGAGCGCTATGGAACGCCAGCATTGCTCGCAACAGTAGCTGTGGTGGAGACCTGCCAGTTTTTTTTTAAATTCAAGTTGCGGGTTTTTGTGGTGACTTTTGTGTGATGAAGGTTATGTGTAATCTGGATAACTGGCGAACAAGCATAAGCGCTGCAAAAGTTTGCCGTTTACAGTCACAGTGTACGATTGATGTGGAAAAAATGTAATGTTCGGTTTTCTTTCAGTTCGCTCGTGTGGTTTTGAAACATGAAAATGTTTTAGTTAACGCTGAAACAGCGCGTTAACACAATGAAAACGCGCGCGAACGAAATATCGGAAGAAGCCACGTGCTGCGCATATTTTCGCAGTCGTAGCCGCTAGATACATTTGTAGGTATGTAGTGCCATTTTCTTGTGGCTGCAAACCCCCACCACACCAACGTTCCACTTGAAAACGTCACATCAAGTGGTCAAGGCACATTTTTCGATTGCCCAAAAACAAACAAAAACACTAACCGGCGGCCTTTCTGATGATCGAGGCTGCTAGCCGTCGTTTCTCACCGTGTTCACTGTCCAACAGGCGACTCAGCAAACGCAAATGCTGTGTGCCAACTGACGACTGACACGAATAGCACACGAGGCAAGTGTCGTTCGGCACTAAGCGCGCAATGTCGCGAACGAAAACCGGAAATTGGAAAAAAGGCGTGTTGTGAAACGGCCTGAATGTGCACAATGCCACTTGCACATCCGTCAATGCACGCAGCAGCAATCAGACAGAGTTTTGCCCTTTACAACAGCTGGAGGCCCTAGTCTGAATACCAAGTCCGTCCATTGGTGTAGCACAGTAAAACTGCAAGAGTCACAAACAAACACACAGGCACGAGTTCAAGGCGCGCGCGCCCGTTGCATTCATTGCTTGCGTGTGTGTCTTTGGTACGATGCAACAAATTTCAAGTTGAGCACTTTGCTGATTGGTTGCACCATGTCATAATGCAGCCAATCAGCGTGCTAGATTCAAACAGTGCGCGTGGGGACGCATTCACCGCACGCGGAGCGCAACACACCTCGCTGCATTGGTCCATGTCAACGGCCTGCCAGTGATGACGCCTGGAGCTGCATTGGAAGTCCCAATGGTGCGACTGTTTCGTGTCGTTTAGTACGGTTTCAATCGGGTTACGCCCGAAATCGATGTTATTCGCAGCGTACCAGCGCTCTTTCGCAAGAATCAGGTATTTCAGACTCGGCACCTGAAAAGTTTCTGCTGAAGAACTCCAGTGGCTTGTTTGTTGATAAAATGTGTGAGTGGCTTTCGCGTGCAGCATGCATGCAATGTGACAGACAAACACACCGGCACACACATACACACATGATAACACATTAGCAGTGCATCCACGTCAAACAACTACAATGTACAATGTACAAGTCTTCTGTATGTGTATCCAATCAAGCGCCATGCCACGCTTCGAGTGGAATAAAGGAAGCGAAAAACGACGGAAGTAGGGAAGGATAGGGAGGGAAGGGACAAGGAAAAAAATCTGAAAATGAAAATAATGAAAAAATAATTAAAAATAAAAGGATTTATTTATTATTAATAATAAATAGGTATAGGGACAGGGAACAAAGCAAAAACGCATTTGGTGATCAGTTCTCCGGGGCCTCAGTCCTCCTTCCCTCAGTTCTCCGCCCGTGCGTGTAAGCTGTGACCAGTCCTCCGGGCCTCAGTCCTCCTTCCCTCAGTTCTCCGCCACCCAATCAAACTATATTCCATGCGATTTTTAAGCTCTAAACAAAGGGAAACGCACGGGAAATAGCCCAAAAATTGTAATATCGCCGATTGGCGTTTTTAAACGTTGGTTGGGCAATTTTAGGTACAGAATGGCCGATAAACATGGCAGCGTTTTTCAGGGTGCAAGGAGCGCGCTAAATTTGAATGAAAGAAAAGCCGTTCAGAAACCCAATTGTGTGTCAAAGTTGACGTGTCTAAACTGATTGATTTTTTCGTGCTATTGTTGATTCTTTCTCCCATGCACACACGATTGGCATTATGCTTGAAAAAGACAGCTCCTAGTCTGCGACCGATCCCTCCTTGATGAAAAATACAAGGACTGCCTTGTTTATTCGGCCATATAGTGTACAATATTTGATTTTCGCAGAATACAGAGCAAGAGAATATGCAAGCAAAACTTTGAATCACAGAGAATTGCATTTAGTTTGGCTGAAATCAAACACCCCCATTATCAGTGGCTGAATGAAAATAAGTTTTCTTGCACCGTGCGATTCGATTCTGTTTGTCCTTCCTTCTGAGATCTGTATTCGGCGAAAGAAGTGCCAGGTTTACACGAACATACAGCACCAAATAATGTGTTTTTCTCTCAAAACATTATTGAGTACTAGCAGTTGACCCGTGCGTACGGCCCGGATTAAAAAACCCAGCTTTGATTTTGATTTTGAGCTTTTTCAACTAGCAAAAAGTTGGACAGACAGACAAAGCATTTATTTTAGTATCGTAGATCCACTGGAGTTCTGCGTATTTTCTGCCGGCACACCTGCGTCAACGCGCCGTAGAACGAGATGGGGTTGCCGGTCAACAGCAGCACCGTCAACTTCGGCATTCGCAGCAGCGCGTCAATGTGAATGCGATCGAGGCGATTGTTCGACAAATCCAGAACTTCCAACGCAGCGTAGTGGTCGGTGTTCCAGAAGCGCAGCGCGTTGCCGGACAGATTCAGTCGTCGGATTGCTGAGGTGCAGTTGAACTGCGGCCATTCTGCGAGGCGACGAGATGGGTTTTTTTTGCAAAACGCTGAACGCGCCAGTAACAACGGTGGCGTCCTTGTCTGAAGACGAGTGCACTCTGGCGCCCATGTGACACGGTAATGTGCGTGCGTGTTTGTTCGTTTGTTTGTTGCACGACGCATCGTGAAGGCCTGTTCATACTGACGTACGCTGGCGTATACGTCAAAGGTACGCAATGGCCGATTAAACATGGCAGCTTTTTTCAGGGTGCAAGGAGGGCGCGAAAGTTGAATAAAAAAGAAAGCTGTTCAAAAACCTAATTAGTGAATTTGAGTGTTTTTAAAAATGTTGGTGTTTCTGTTTACTTCTCCATGGACGGTAACTTGCAATAACACGAGACCTATAGCGTTCAGTGCCGTACCGTACATACACGGCTGTATGAGCGGTAGTATGCTAAAACACAAGACCTGACCTGACGTGACGTATTGTGCCGCGCGCGCATACGTCAGCATGAACGGGCCTTTACAGTGTTCTAAACAGAGAGTGTGCACTGTATTCCGACCGCGTACTACTTTTTTGCAGCAATAGTAACGTTTTCCCAGTGAAACCTGTCAGTCGATTGGCGGACAGATCGACGCACGGATGCGCGGTGTCGACCGAGCGAACCTCCAATCGTCGCAGGTTCGAATGGACGATCGTCAAGTTGGCGAGCGCAAAGTTTCGTTTTCGTTCGTCGGTCGTCGAAAAGCGAAACTGCAGATCGAACGGTCGCTCGGTGAACAGTTGACGTTGACGACAGAATAGCTCCGTCTCGGCGGGCGCCGGCGTCGCCATGTCGCCCCGCGACGAAACTGGCAACACCAGTGCGGTGACCTCGAGCGTCACGAGCAATATCGTTTCGAGACCGCCGCTCGCGAGCATTTTTTTTATCGCCGTCTGTCGACTTTGTAAAAAGGTCACATTTCTGACGGAAGGGGGGATGAACATTGAAACTGGAGCGGGGCACGGTGATCTTGAAATTCGAAGCGAGGCAATTTCAGTTTGAGGATGCCGCTACCGTGATATATGCGCAGGCGTGGTACACCTCCTTTGTGCAAGAATAGGGAACTCAAGGTGTATGATACAGGAGATGTCACTTAGATGTGTCTAATGTAATGCTCATCCGGCAGTCATTTTAGCAAACATAAGCAACTGAAATAGCCTAAAGATGTACATCGGGCAGTAAATCACCTCGTGTCAGCACTCACATTAACCGTACATAAATTTCACGGTGCAGTTGTGAAATTTCACATCTGCGATACGTCAACATCATAATTGTCTGTAAATGTCATAAATATCTGATGGTTAACTTTACGTCGCACATAAACGGCGTTAGAAAGATGTGTCATAAATCTGCGGCAGATCAATGGGCTTATTGTGCAGTTTGAGCACATTAGACACATACAGACACATCAAACATAATATTAACCAAATTAATGAGCACAAGCATCATCAGTGAAAACAACTGTTAATGTGACATACGTCTGCAAAGCCACATTAACAATTTGGCACATTTACAGAAGATCTAAGTGACATCTCCTGTATCATACACTTTGAGTTTCCTGTGACGTGATTGGTTTTTGTACGATTGCTCCCCGCCAAATCGAATACAAATCTCGAAACTAACCGGCAACCGCTTTTTAATTGCGGTTAAAATTTTTGCTGGAATGTTTTGAAATTGGACTGGATCTCTGCCAAAATGCTTGAATTTGAAGCCTATCCTGTCGTTGCTGAGATTTCAAGCTAGATTTGTCAATAAACATGCACAATATCAATATATGCCGCTCGTTTCGGGAGGGAACCACCGCAGGAAAAGCAAACAACATGCCTGCGTCTCCTAATTAAGCACAAACAAGCCAAACAACATTTCCAACGATAGAGTTTCCGATAAGCATATAACAAGAAACGCGTGTATGCTTTCAAAGTAATATTTCGAGTGGTTGTACGTTCATGCACTTCAACCATGAAATGGTGCTCAGAAATGAATGCGTGTGACAAAAAAAAAACAGGTTTTCAGTCGCGAGTGTTTATTCGGCGGTGCCACGTTTCCAGTCCAGGTCATGCGCCCCACTCAGAGCAAACTGAATTCTTTTCATATGTGCTAACAAAGGAACCAAGTGCATTATTTTTTTCTTTCTGCTGGCAGCTTTTTGGTGAGAGAAAACGGTTTTCCCAGTTTGCGGACAAAAACCACCAAACCAAACCCAATAGAGGCACTAATGGGCGTACATTCGTTGTTTTAAGTGGGCCACACAGTGGCTGGGAGACGTCATCATCGTTTTCCGAGTGCGCATGGTCTCTATATAGTCTCTATATGGTCGACGGCAATGACAGAAAAAATGTGATTTTTATTTTGTACACCGAAAAATGAGTGTTGTTTGGAACGAAGACACCGAACGCTGCAGGCACGATGTTTTTGAACAGTCAGTCATAAAATAATCAACTGATCAATTTATCAGAGTTATGCTGACTTGACTGGTTGGTAAACAAGATAATTTAAGATTTTTCCATCAAGCCTTCTTTTGAAGATTTGAAATGAAACCACATGACCGACTTGTTGTTGTTGAACGAAATCAGAGAATTCATCAGACAAATGCGTAAAAGGCTCCAAAATCAAACAAGCTCTTTTTGGCAAACAGAAATTCAGGTTGAAGCAACTCTTCTCTTTCGATATAAGAAAAATTTCCGAATTTAGTATCCGGTTCATGCAAATATGAAGCGACAAAAAATAACGATTATGCAAAAGCAGTTCCGGTTCAGCTGCTTTTTGCTCTCAATGCTTCCTTTCATTTTCCACTGCGCAATGCCAATTTTTATTGATCTTGTGACAAGGTTGACATTGCTAAAATTGTGGAAAAGACGGCAAAAGCAGAAATTGCAAAAAAATCGCACCACCAGAGTCCCCTGGAACGCAACAACTTCAGAGTTGCATTCTACACTCCTCACCTTCTGATTAGTCAAATCGTAAATTGTTAGTGAGTAGTGCCGGGCAGACAACCGATTCACACGAGTTTGAAGTTCTATGTTGTTTGGAAGGGAAGGATATGTGTGTACAGTAGTTTACAGTAATGCTGCATACCGTATTACCTCCAATAAACCCCCATGGGGGATTAATACATCAGCGACTTTTAGGGGTGGGGGTTTATTGATGGGGGGGAGGGGCGTGTTGAAAAATGGCAAAAATACTTTGCATGGCAGGCAAGAAAGTCGCAGAAACTTCTACTTTTCACAGAGATTTCCTTTTGTAACAGCCTTTTGTGATGAAATTACCATTAACTCATCCCTTTGGGGCCTTTGGTAGCACAATTTCACCAATGTCACTGCATTCAGCCACTGAATTCGCTGGGTATGTGTTTCAAACAGGTTTCCAATTTACCCCCATGGGGGATTATTTGTGGGGGGGGATTATTCGAAAACTTGTCGTGGGGGTGGGGGTTTAATGGGGGTAATACGGTAGTCACCACAAACAAGCGCACACGCATCGCATACTGTGCATTACAGCAGCCCGCGCTTCCTCGCAGTCATAATAACACACCAGTGGCGGAGAACTGGTACCCGGAGAACTGGTACCCTTACGACTAACGAGTTGCGGTTTGCGCAATGAGTAATGCAAATTCAAATCAGTATAATGTGGCCATGAGACCTCCGTGGTTTAGAGACATGGAGGGATTCGGCCCTCGTATGCGGTAACCGTAGCCCCTGGTGCTTCTTTTTTAAAACGCACGCGCACGGGCATCGGCATGCTCATGCTCATGATCCACTAGCGCGCGTGCACACGCTCCGCACTCAACATAAACTTGTTTAAAACGCAATTGTTCTGACATCTTCCTTCCTGAAAAGGTTTGGCTTCACAGAAAAGGACAACGACTGTAACAAAGGGACCTCCTGTTTTAACATTTGGAACAGTGTTAATACACTGTGGGAGGTTTTTGTGATCAATTTTTTTGGTTTACACGTTTTTACAGTGTAATTTTCAAAAAATAGCAATTTTTGACGAAAAACAATGTTTATCCATAATCTCACTGTTTATCATCGCTCATAAACTGACTTCCGAACTGATGTAACGGTCACGCGGGGTCAAACTGAATTTTGAACGAAATTACCGAACCACTGGGAAAAAGTTATTCGCATGTTTCCACCAATTGGCAGCCCAGACTCGCTGCTATGCCGTCCACTTAACCTTGGTGGCAGCAAAAACTGAAAATGGAATTGCATCTTTCACTGCAGATTAATAATTGCTAAATTTTTAAAATACCAATCTTTACCCGCGCAGTGTTGCGGCGGCATTGACGCTGACCACCACGAGGACGACAAGAAGAAGGAGGAGGATAAGAAGAAGAGCGAAGAAGACGGCGACGGACACGGGAATGCGGCGTTCAACAAGGACACGGAGGGGTTCATCTCCGGCGGACAATGATGCGGCGTAATGGACACACACTGAGAAATTGGATGCACGGTATACCCGCACGAACGTGTGGGGTACCATGGTGGTGTAGGTTTTGTGTAAAATCACCCAAAAATTCAATTTGATGCATTTTTTCAATTTCTCAGCGTAGATTTCGGGTTGAGTACCATTTGTGAATTTTATTAGATTGCGCTTTGTATATTTTCCGAAAAGCGTCATGATATTATGGTATTCTTTGTCGTGGATTGGTACCTTAAGTACTGATCAATCAGTCAATAAAAAAATTTTGATGGTGGTGATTTTCGTGGTGATTACTTTACATTCAATGTTGATTTTATTTTTTTAGTTTGAAAACAGGCTGTTAATCTTCATTTTTATATGTTTCTTCACCACACAACGTATTCTACGCAACACACACAACGCCTTTGATTTAGAAGTTTACTTTTTTCATTGCGGATTTGTTGTCTAACGAAGCACTTGAGATATTTGGACCTAACCTCTCATAATACTTTGTGCTATTCAACATACGGTACCTGGTATTTTTGAAAGAACTGAAAGTTCGACAAAAAAATAGTTTGCTTGATCTCCATTTGAGTGACAATGTTTACGTGCGCCGCAATAAGTTTGACCAACTCTTGACAAAGATTTTCTGCGTTATACACCGTATTATCGTTGTGTTTGAGAAAAAATAAATTCTGACTACCGCAGAAACTGCTACTAAAGTTTCGTTAACACAAACCAACAATTATCCACACTTTTGGTTCCGAGACTCAATGCATTTGAGCGCAGGGACAGCAAAACGTTTCACAAATTGTGCGGCAATTCAAATTTGCGGCGCCGTCACGTCGTGTTGCTGGTTCGGTTTTTTCTCGCTTCAACTTTGGGGCTTTTCCCAGAGCGTGAAATGTTTGTACACCTTTTTTTCTGAAACGAAAGCTTCTGGGCTATGCATTCAAATAAAAATGAATATAAAACTACACCGACACACACGCTAATGAAAAAAAATCGATATTACATTAGTTATTTTGATAAAGCAATACTTTCGAGATTCAAATGTTGTGATCTGAGCCTAACGTATGATGTTGTTGACAACGGTTTCCAAGAGATCCTTGGGGATGGGCTAGTCAGAATAGTAATCGAACAGGCAATGTGGTTCGTCAGTGGCTGCAGTAATTTAGTATTGATTTTTGAGTGTTTTTCTAGTTGGTCATCATTTGATTGTTTTTGTCCGACATTGTTTTTGATTTGATATTGCATGTTTGAGTTCAATGGTACATTTATCGAGACGCACATTTCGTAGTTGTTGTTTTCTTTTGCTCAAGGAGAACTCAACTGAAGATTGCAAAAGTTTTTTTTTGCAATATTTTTCTCTAAATAGCGTTGCGTCCCACATTTCTAGCTGACTTGGACGCACGTTTCCGTATTTTTCACAACCATAAGTGATCAATAATCGAAAAAACGGTTTCTAGGTGAACAAATATCTAGATATCTAGATACATAAAAACCGGTTCATACCTGGCTTGTAGACCTGGCTTGTAGACTCGAGCTGTCACCAACGTTCATCTTTTGGTTTTGTTACAGCTGAATCAACCCCGTGCATTTTACAACATTTTTTTTTGATTTTTCATGTTTTCCAGATATTGTGCTGCAGTGAGTGATAGGGGCAACATACCGTGAAAAAAACTTGGTTAGAAAAACTTCGAAGTTTTCTAATAGTGTTCCAATTTTCAGCTCGAAACACCACATTTTGAAGTAGAACCTATTTTGGTTCACCCTGTCCTCATGCTCGAAACGAAAACAGAATCGTCGTTGTCAGACGTATTGTGATTCTTATTTTTATGTGTTCTTATTTAGCATGTAATATTTACACTTGTGAATCATATTCCGCCTTTTAAATGCGCAGAGAGCGCCATTTTCTTTACTACACATACAATATGGCTTTTTAGTTGAGACTTCTACGCAAAAATGGAGGCGGCAGCGGCTGCTGCGGGAAATTATGCCCTTCGTTTGGGTGTCAACGCAGGACAACGTGTCATCCGTGCGCCAATCAACAAGGGACGCAACTGGCTGGCGTATCATGTGCCAAATGATCGTTTGGCGGAGTGGTTGGTCGTCAACGCGGATGCGATTGCGGATCATGTGGCATCCAGTCAATCGGCTAAATTGAACACGTGTGTACTAAATTTGAAGAAAGCCGCCAAATATCTTGCCGTGATTGAAAAACTGCGAAAACAATGGTCAAACACTGACCAACAATATAAACGTATGATGTTTTATTTGCAAGACGTACAAAAGACAACGATGGAGCTTTTCTTCGACAAAACAAATGTGATGAAAGAGGATCGCCTCTGCGCACTGGAATTGGCGGCAACAGCGGAATTCATAATGTTCAAAACCGAAAACGATCCGACGGCGCTTGAGCATGCGCTAGAGACAATGGCTCAAATTTTCCGAGACAAACAACTAAGCATTCCTTTGGACAGACTGAAGAAAAAAAGCGAGAACAAACCTGTTTTACATGTTTTATGCGAGCGTGACAAACCAGACATCTGTTGGCGGTTCTTCATTTTAGTGCAACACTTGCTGCACGCGCTTATTGAGTTGAAGTCAAAGGTGGGTGCTTTGAGAATTTACGCTCTTCAACTGTGCCAATGTAACTCCAATCTGGAACTGACGCACAGGACACAGGACCCTCACTGTGTGTCTGTACCTGCATCCCGGGCGATGGTGTACCGTGGCGTGTTGTACCGGTTGCTCAAACACAGTACAGGGTGGCGCAGAAGTAGTGGCCATGACTTTGGAGCTCTAAGCGCGCCAAGCAACGTTCAACCATTTGCTCTGAAATTTCAACCAGATACGAACAAAACTTCAACTTGGACTCTGCTACAGTATGGCCAAATAAATAAGGCAGTCCTTGGTTTTTCATCAAGGCGGGATCAGTCGCAGACTAGGAGTTGTCTTTTTGAAGAATGCCAAGATAATTTGCAATTGTGTGTGCAGGGGAGAAAAACTGAACAGATTAGTTAAAGCACGAAGAAGCAGATTAGTTAAAACAACACGTCAAATTTGACACACAATTGCTTTTCTGAACGTCTTTTTCTTTCATTCAAATTTCGCGCACCCTGAAAAAAGCTGCCATGTTTAATCGGCCATACCGTATTAAGCACATTTGAAACCCCTGACGTATTCTTTTCAAGAATACAGAGTTTGCCAAAGAAGAAGGAAAAAGAAAAAAGAAAGGTTGGAAAGAAAATATATTAGCCATAAATAGGGTTTTCGATTCTAACCAAACCCTATCCCTGTTCATTCTTTTACAAAGTGACAGGTTCAAACAAACATACTGTACGGTGCCAACGGTCACTTTTGGACGACACTGTAATCACTGCGTCACACAATAATCTAACCTTGTGTTGTTTAACCTTTCTCAGGATGAAGACACAGATGATCTCATGTTCATGGAAAAAAACCTGCCGGAACAACTGCACTCGTTTTTATCATCATGGCTGCAACCGCCATATGACCTGCTTGATTTGTCGGTCATGGATACAGGTCGGGAAAGCAGATAAGCCAATACAGCTAAATCTTTGGCAAAAGTTAGACACAATACAATTCAAATTTTGATCACCGCTAGATTACAACAAAAGAATCGTATTATTTATTCCTCGTTAAAAAGCAATATAAAGCTATTAAGTTTCCACCATGTGCAAATGGAATCCACTCGCGCGCATATTTCAGCTGAACTACCGAAGAAGGTGGCTGAGCATCTGCAACCGTTGATGAAAATATTCAGTTCAATTGGTGACAACGATTTCAAGGGTAAGTCAACAAACGTAAAAATATTTACAGTCGAAACGATTTGGAAATTGGATTTTAATTTTTTTCGAACAAAAAACAACAAACAAACAAAAAAACAAACAATCGAACAATACCAAAGTCACTGAAAATAAACCAAACTTTGCAAATAATTTGTAATTGTGAATTTTTGTAAATTCTAGAAAAGATAACAAAAGTTCGCGATCACATGCGCAAAAAACTGATGGATCAAATGAACGACTTTGACCTGGTAATGGATGTCATTGAATTTGCATTTAAATTCACATTGTTTCATTCTATTTAGTCTCTGAATGTTAATTTACAGCTGAAAATGACAGCAAAAATGATTGTAGGGATCTACAAATACTTGCGATCCACTGCTCACGGCGGCACAAGCTGGTCATCTGGAAAAGCTTCGTTTTTTGATTGATAACGGTGCAGACGTAAACGCACACAGCGACGATGGTATGACAGCGCTGCATTGGGCAGCACTCGTTGGACGTTTTGATTGTGTCAGACTGTTGCTGGAAAAGAAGGCTGAAGTAAACGCATCGAATACCAAAAAATTCACACCACTGCACTTCGCGGCGCGGCAAGGACATGCCAACTGTTTAACGTTGCTGCTAAATAGCAATGCAGACGCAGACGCAGAAAACGCCCGCCTCTTGACGCCACTCCACTGTGCAGCTTTTTTTGGTCATGTTGAATGTGTGAACGAACTTTTGAAAAAACACGTCAAAAAAGAAGCACGCAACATCAGAGGAGAAATGCCTGTACATTACGCAGTGCAGGAAGGACATGCTGATTGTGCTCAAACACTTATGGAAAATGGAACTGACCTAAAAGCACGGACAAATGACAATGAAACACTCCTACACTTGGCAGCAGTATTCGGACATGTTGATTGCGTTTCGGTGCTAGTAAAATACAATAAAGAACTAAAATACAATGATGCCGTTGAAGCGCTGGACAACGAGAAGTGGACGCCGTTGCACGGAGCAGCATGGAACGGAGATGTCGACTGTGTAAAGATACTTCTGGAGAAACGTGCTGACGTGAACGCGCAGCAAAAAGATCAGTGGACGCCGTTGCATGTGGCAGCATTCAAAGGACACGTCGACTGTGTGAAGATACTTCTGGAGAACCGTGCTGACGTGAACGCGCAGCAAAAAGATCAGTGGACGCCGTTGCATGTGGCAGCATTCAAAGGACACGTCGACTGTGTGAAGATACTTCTGGAGAAACGTGCTGACGTGAACGCGCAGAAAAAAGGTGAGAAGACGCCGTTGCATCTGGCAGCAGAGAACGGACACGTCGACTGTGTGAAGATACTTCAGAAGAAGGGTGCTAACGTGAGCGCGAAGGACAACGATCAGTGGACGCCGTTGCATGCGGCATTATTCAATGGACACGTCGACTGTGTGAAGATACTTCTGGAGAAAGGTGCTGACGTGAACGCGCGGGAAAAAGATCAGGCGACGCCGTTGCATCTGGCAGCATTCAATGGACACGTCGACTGTGCGAAGATACTTCTGAAGAACGGTGCTGATGTGAACGCGCAGCAAAAAGATCAGTGGACGCCGTTGCATCTGGCAGCATTCAATGGACACGTCGACTGTGTGAAGATACTTCTGAAGAACGGTGCTGACGTGAACAAGCAGCATAATGATCAGGTGACGCCGTTGCATCTGGCAGCATTGAATGGACACGTCGACTGTGCGAAGATACTTCTGAAGAACGGAGCTGACGTGAACGCGCAGCATAATGATCAGGTGACGCCGTTGCATCTGGCAGCATTGAATGGACACGTCGACTGTGTGAAGATACTTCTGAAGAACGGTGCTGATGTGAACGCGCAGCAAAAAGATCAGGTGACGCCGTTGCATCTGGCAGCATTCAATGGACACGTCGACTGTGTGAAGATACTTCTGAAGAACGGTGCTGACGTGAACAAGCAGCATAATGATCAGGGGACGCCGTTGCATGCGGCAGCACAGAACGGACACGTCGACTGTGTGAAGATACTTCTGGAGAAACGTGCTGACGTGAACGCGCAGCAAAAAGATCAGGTGACGCCGTTGCATCTGGCAGCATTGAATGGACACGTCGACTGTGTGAAGATACTTCTGAAGAACGGTGCTGACGTGAACAAGCAGCATAATGATCAGGGGACGCCGTTGCATGCGGCAGCACAGAGCGGACACGTCGATTGTGTGAAGATACTTCTGAAGAACGGTGCTGACGTGAACAAGCAGCATAATGATCAGGTGACGCCGTTGCATCTGGCAGCATTCAATGGACACGTCGACTGTGTGAAGATTCTTCTGGAGAAACGTGCTGACGTGAACGCGCAGAAAAAAGATCAGTGGACGCCGTTGCATCTGGCAGCACAGAACGGACACGTCGACTGTGTGAAGATACTTCTGGAGAACGGTGCTGATGTGAACGCGCAGCAAAAAGATCAGGTGACGCCGTTGCATCTGGCAGCACAGAACGGACACGTCGACTGTGTGAAGATACTTCTGAAGAACGGTGCTGACGTGAACAAGCAGCATAATGATCAGGGGACGCCGTTGCATGCGGCAGCACAGAACGGACACGTCGACTGTGTGAAGATACTTCTGGAGAAACGTGCTGACGTGAACGCGCAGCAAAAAGATCAGCGGACGCCGTTGCATCAGGCAGCACAGAACGGACACGTCGACTGTGTGAAGATTCTTCTGGAGAAACGTGCTGACGTGAACGCGCGGGAAAAATATCAGTGGACGCCGTTGCATCTGGCAGCATTGAATGGACACGTCGACTGTGTGAAGATACTTCTGAAGAACGGTGCTGATGTGAACGCGCAGCAAAAAGATCAGGTGACGCCGTTGCATCTGGCAGCATTCAATGGACACGTCGACTGTGTGAAGATACTTCTGAAGAACGGTGCTGACGTGAACAAGCAGCATAATGATCAGGGGACGCCGTTGCATGCGGCAGCACAGAACGGACACGTCGACTGTGTGAAGATACTTCTGGAGAACGGTGCTGACGTGAACAAGCAGCATAATGATCAGGGGACGCCGTTGCATGCGGCAGCACAGAACGGACACGTCGACTGTGTGAAGATTCTTCTGGAGAAACGTGCTGACGTGAACGCGCAGAAAAAAGATCAGCGGACGCCGTTGCATCAGGCAGCACAGAACGGACACGTCGACTGTGTGAAGATTCTTCTGGAGAAACGTGCTGACGTGAACGCGCAGAAAAAAGATCAGTGGACGCCGTTGCATCTGGCAGCATTCAATGGACACGTCGACTGTGTGAAGATACTTCTGAAGAACGGTGCTGACGTGAACAAGCAGCATAATGATCAGGGGACGCCGTTGCATGCGGCAGCACAGAACGGACACGTCGACTGTGTGAAGATACTTCTGGAGAAACGTGCTGATGTGAACGCGCAGCAAAAAGATCAGGTGACGCCGTTGCATGCGGCAGCACAGAACGGACACGTCGACTGTGTGAAGATACTTCTGGAGAACGGTGCTGACGTGAACAAGCAGCATAATGATCAGGGGACGCCGTTGCATGCGGCAGCACAGAACGGACACGTCGACTGTGTGAAGATTCTTCTGGAGAAACGTGCTGACGTGAACGCGCAGAAAAAAGATCAGCGGACGCCGTTGCATCAGGCAGCACAGAACGGACACGTCGACTGTGTGAAGATTCTTCTGGAGAAACGTGCTGACGTGAACGCGCAGAAAAAAGATCAGTGGACGCCGTTGCATCTGGCAGCATTCAATGGACACGTCGACTGTGTGAAGATACTTCTGAAGAACGGTGCTGACGTGAACAAGCAGCATAATGATCAGGGGACGCCGTTGCATGCGGCAGCACAGAACGGACACGTCGACTGTGTGAAGATACTTCTGGAGAAACGTGCTGATGTGAACGCGCAGCAAAAAGATCAGCGGACGCCGTTGCATCAGGCAGCACAGAACGGACACGTCGACTGTGTGAAGATACTTCTGGAGAAACGTGCTGACGTGAACGCGCGGGAAAAAGATCAGGCGACGCCGTTGCATCTGGCAGCATTCAATGGACACGTCGACTGTGTGAAGATACTTCTGGAGAAACGTGCTGACGTGAACGCGCAGCAAAAAGATCAGTTGACGCCGTTGCATGTGGCAGCATTCAATGGACACGTCAGCTGTGTGAAGATACTTCTGGAGAAACGTGCTGACGTGAACGCGCGGGAAAAAGATCAGGTGACGCCGTTGCATATGGCAGCATTCAATGGACACGTCGACTGTGTGAAGATACTTCTGGAGAAACGTGCTGACGTGAACGCGCAGAAAAAAGATCAGTGGACGCCGTTGCATCTGGCAGCACAGAACGGACACGTCGACTGTGTGAAGATACTTCTGGAGAAACGTGCTGATGTGAACGCGCAGCATAAAGGTCAGGTGACGCCGTTGCATCTGGCAGCACAGAACGGACACGTCGACTGTGTGAAGATACTTCTGGAGAAACGTGCTGACGTGAGCGCGGAGGACAACAATCAGGATACGCCGTTGCATCTGGCAGCACAGAACGGACACGTCGACTGTGTGAAGATACTTCTGGAGAACGGTGCTGATGTGAACGCGCAGAAAAAAGATCAGTGGACGCCGTTGCATCTGGCAGCATTCAGTGGACACGTCGACTGTGTGAAGATACTTCTGGAGAAACGTGCTGACGTGAACGCACTGACTGTCGACAGTTTGACACCGCTTTCCTACGCCAAAAAAGGAAAACATGCAGACTGCGTGGCTTTGCTGCGGAAGCGTTATGATGAACTTTTACGGACACGACAAAAGCGCAAAGACAAAGAGAAGAAGACGCATCCAAACATTGTGCACCGGTGTGTAATGACTTTTTTGATCAGTTATGCAGGGTGTCTAAAAAAAACAGCTCGTTCTCGAGTTCGGTTAAATCTCAGCACGCATCCGAGAAATGTTTGTCATTGATTGTCATCAAACAATTTTCTGCAAAAAAATTCAAAACATTCATTCACAGCAAAATTTATAAGAAATAAAAAGGTTGAAAAATTGTTCTTTGGTGATAAAGTTGTGAAAAACAAGTTTTAATTTTTAAGCGTATTTCAATTTTCTATTGCATTTACGGACTTTTTCATTGAGAAATGTAGAATTTTTCATTGAAATGAGAAATGAAAAATGAAATTTTCATTGTAAAACCAATAAAATAAAAAAAACAAAAGCCAAAAAAAGGTAAACCGCAACTGTGTGGCTGCACAAAACGTTGCCTGGTTTTGTGTGTTCAGAGTTTTTATACAGTACATATGACAAACATGTCACCAACATGTTTAAATTTTAGTCCTGAACAGTGAACGAAATTCGGCAACTTGTTTTGAGCATTTCTCATGCACAAAACCTCAAAATGCGACAAATTTAGCGCTGAACTAAAATTGGTTCTACAAAAAGCAGTAAATCTTTTATTACCGCAAACGCAGTCTTGCATACAAGGGGTTCCCGTTACACCCACCTCTCTAACCCCGGGATCCCTCCGTGGCTACCCCCCCCCCTTTCACGACTTTGGCACCCACCAAAGTTCTCATAATCAAACTTTTGTCTAAAAATGACGATTTTTTGCTAAAATTCACAATTTTTTTTCACAAAAATCATGATTTTCTGGTTCACACGACGTGCATAGTATGCATCAAATATAAGGTTATTTAATTCAGACCCATCACGTTTATTGGCATTATATTATAATAAATTCCAGCTGACACCGCCGCGTCCGGAGGAGGCCGCTTCAGTCAGAGATGGCGCTCGAGGTGGCCAGGTGGCGAAAGCAGGTGGTCGTGGTGGAGCACAATACTAACGCGGCGGTGGTGGCCGAACGGTCGCCAGGTCGGAATTTAATCAGCTGAAAAATCGATTCGACCCCATCGAAACGTTCGTGAAGGACTATTATATTGTTGGTTCGGGTATTCCTGCAAACTGCACAATCCAACGATCGGACATCCAGACAGAAGTTTTGACGAACGGCTTGCAACTGACCGAACAAGAAGTGAAAATGGCCGCTGGACCGTCTTGAGAAAGGGGAACAACGGAAATTATGTTCAACGGTTCGACAATCCGCAAATTGTTCGATTGTGACGCTCAATCGTCTCAGCTTGAAAAGTTGGAAAGCCTTTGGGCAGTGCACGTGTTGAACAAAGATCGAAGAACTCGACGCCACACAAGAATGAATGAAAGAAAAAAGACACCCAGAAACCCAATTGTGTGCCATTTTGACGTGTTTCTTAAAATTAATTGGTTATTCATGTTATTCTTTCGTACTTTGTCCATTTGCGCACACGATTGGCAAATATCTTGACATTTTTTTGAGAAAGGCAACTCTTAGTTTGGGACTAATCTTGCCTTGGTTGAGCAGACAAGGATTACCTTATTTATTCGGCCATTCTGTACATAACTACCTGCATGCAAAAAGCTGCTTTGCGGGCTAAATTTATTAATTTGAGAAAAAACGTTGAAACGCTTTCAGTGTGATTCATTTCAAACACCAATCAGCGAACATAAATTTTGGTAATTGTGCAAAACGGAGAACAACATCTTTGAACTGCAACAGTACGCTAACAAAAGAAATACTAAGAAATAAAAACACAAAGTCAAACGTGTACCCATCCACAATGCAGCTGACTAGTAAAATGGTCCAAAAAAGCAACGGTAGTTTAATAGTTTTCACTTTTCGTCAACTACATTTCATAAATACCTAGCTAACTTCTAATTGAAGTGCATTATTATGTGACAGAAGCACAAAAGAATCATATCATTGGATGACTAACATGCTTGGCGCTAAAAGTAAAAACGACAAAAAAATACAAAAAAACGACGATTAAAGCTCAGATCTTTCGCGCAAAACGACAGAACAGACCAACCGAAAGTTTTGCAAAAAACAAACATGTTTTTTCGAAAGTTTTTGTTCAAAAAATTAAATAGTGGTCTAGAATGAGCATATTCGTAAACCAGTCGGATAAAAAGATGCAAATTATTTGTTTTATAACGGAGTACAAAACCACACATCAAGCGCACAGAAATAATAAAGGACAGAAAGCACTCCGTTTCAGTTTCAAGGTGAATTCAAGAAAAAAAAAACGTTTGTTGAACACAAACTCAACTAACAAGACAGGACAAGAACAAAACGAAACTAAACCAAAAGCAAGTCCGCAAAGACACACGCAACAAAACAGTTCAAATGCAGCACGTTGATTGGCCCGGGGTCTCTTTGTGCGCAACCAATGAGCGCTGAAATCCTTGTAAAACAACGGTGAAGTTCGCGCAAAATACGTCCCTGAGTCGGAACTCTAAATTATAGATTATTAGCTGATTGGTTGGTGATCACATGATGTATGCTTTCTGTGCAAAACAGACTCCACATCCACAGCAACGCCAGCGCAGAATGCATATGCACCCACATAATCAGCTGACAGCCTATAATTTCGAGTTCCGACTGTATATGAGACAAAAAAAAATTTCGCCACAAAAATTCATTTCAAACAGAAAAAAAACACAAATCGTATCAGACGCCGCCGCCGGCTCGATCGAGGGACGCTCGCTTGACGACCGGATTCGCGGGGTCGTCAATCAGGGACGCAAATCGACTGTGCGAAATGTGGCCACCCTTCAGGCCGCTGTACAACTGCAAGAGTAAAGTGTGTCTGTTTCAACCTGTCATTTCTGCGCAGAATACAGCGCCTGCGGAACTCTGAGCTGCAGCAAACCGAAGAACGAATGTATCGGGGCTTGGTGGCAATCAAACGGCTCATTTGTTGCTAGAATGTGGTGTGTGTTCTTGCAACTCCGAATTCCGTTCTTCCTACTCCTTCAGAGATCTCTGAAGTTTGCGCAAACAAGTGACAGGTTTAAACAAACATAAAGTAAAGAAAAAACTGTGACCACACGTGTGATCTGCAACTGTGGAAACTTTTCTTCTCTAACACGATCGAAAAAAGTGTTCAGGAAATGTGGTGTTCAAGAAGTCAAGCAAGACCGAATCGCTGTCTTAACAAACAGGCAAACGATGCAAAAAATTGTATAATACAGAGAAATTTCGAGAGAGAAAAATACTCCGACCATGATGAACTCATTGAACTCGAGTTCGCCGTTGCGATTCAGGTCCACCTCGTTCAACAGGTCATGCAGCACGACTTCGTCGATTTTCTCGCCTTTGTTCTGAGCAAACGTAAACCAAGAACCATAATGACCAACAAAATCACGTCATTGCTTTGCTCAAATGAACCGGAGCGAAACGGACATTGTCCTAGACTCGGCACTCGACAAACTCATGACTTGTGAGCACCGTAACCGCGGCTGACACAGCGTCAAAATTCCGTTCAAAACCGCCCAACAACAACCAACAGGCGCACACCCTAAAATGCTGCCGGAGATCGTTCAGCGTGACGAAGCCGCGTTGTTTCGTGTCGAGCATCTTGAAGTTCGCCTTCGCCTGGTTCATCTCGTCGTACGTCAGATTGACGGCGTGCTCGCGCAGCGCCGCCCGTCTCGCACTCTGACCCATCTCTTCGTCGATGAACTTCTTGGACAGGTCCATTTGCCGCTGCAGTAATTGAGGTAAATTGTATTCTGGTTGAAAATGGACACCAATCACGCTTCACTGATTGATTGCTTTGTACTTGGAAGTCGTTAGAGTCTTTTTTTCACGCTTCCAAGCAAACGAATACTTTTTTGCCAAAATTGCGAACAAACTCTGTCAGTCCGCAGCGCCAAAAAAACTGACGTTGAACCTCGTTTTCACGCATATGTGCTAATAAATGCTCCCTGAAATTCAATCCGCGTGCTATCACAGTTAAACCGGTATCAGATTAATCAGAAGTCTCTCGGTTCGATACCATCACAACAGCACCAACAACGTTCCGGCAAAATCGGAAAACCAAACAAAATCTAACGATACAGAAACAAACACCATGCAAACCACCATACTTGCGCACCTGCATTTCCGACTTGTCCCATTTCAACTCTTCAGCCATGATCTCGATCACACGCGGCAACGCCTCCGACGCCGCGTACGTGTTCAGGAACGCCAGACGGGTGCGGCGCGCGAGCACGTCGACCGCAGAGCACGCGTACTCGCGCACCGCGTAACGAACCTGAATTGCGGCACAGATTAAACTGTAGACAAGGAGATTGCCCACGTCCGCCCTCAACTCAGCCAGCACGAAGGTTTATCAGAATTGCAAACTGCAACTGATCTGTCTCCCTGCGTTATGCAGAATGGACTCCGGTAGTGCCTGACCCCTCTACGTGGTCCAATTGGTGCCTGGCCCCTTTACTTGCCCCAACTGGTGTCCAGCCCTTTTACATGGCCCAATTAGCGCCCGACACCTTTATGTGCCCCTACCCGCCAATCCCGATCAGCGAGTAAGCGTGGTAAATTGCTCTGCACGTTTTTACCTTCATTTCTCGGCGAGGCGTGCGCTCATTTGCGTCCCGTTGTTTCCGGCCCACGCGTTTCCGGCCTAACATTTCCGGCCCACTCATTTCCGGCCCATCCATTACCGGCCCCGTTCATTTGCGTCCCACGCATTTCCGGGCCACTCATTTCCGGTCCACCCATAACCGGCCCAGCCCTATAATTTGCTTCCAGTGACTTCAACAGCCACCCACTGCTATATTTCATTAGGAAACTCACATTGATCAGGCGGTTACACTTTGAACTTAGGGTTCGATTTTTTAATTCTTTTTTCATTCGGATTTTTTCGTGATGCATCATGAAAAAATGCAAAAACTAAATTGATCATTTTCACCTTATCAAAAAGGCTTGGCTTAGGATTAGGTTTAGGATTAGGAATGATTAGGATTAGGAAACACGAGCTGGTTGTGGATCCACATGTCCAAATTTGGGGCAATTTTCATGAGTTTTTGCTAATTTTAAGAATTATCTAAAAATGCGGGAGACGCACATAAAAGGAGGAATATGGCTTTGTGTAAGCAGTGAGAGACTTGGCTCGACAACTCTTTTCAAGTCTCTGATGTGGTACACACGGATACAAGTACATAAGAGTAATATTTTTGCGCCGCGTTTGTTTTGCTGAAAAGCGTAAAAAAGTTTTAAAATTATTTTTTGACTGTCCTTTACAGTTTAGTCCGAAATCACATCATGAGCGAAATTCTGTGCAAATTCTGTGCAGAACTTCTGTAAATCAAGAATCTGTTAATTCTGTGCAAAAATAGAAAAATCAGAGACTGCAAGACATTGCTTCATATGGTTTTATCGTTGCTGACGTACGCATCGCTGTGTGTTCACACCAGCATCAGTGACAAAAAGGTGTTGTCTTCCGTTGATTTTCACCCTTTTTGCCAAACTCTAGTGGCAGGATAAACTGTCCCGTGAGTCGTTGCCTTTGCCATAAAAAGGGACCTTGCGTTCCCCAATGCCTTTGCGATAACTTTGTCCTGGGCAAACCAGTATCAGCGATCTGGGAAGTCTGATCGTTATTTTAGTGGTTTTAGTGGTCGTTAAATGCCCGAAATACCGCAAATGTTAAAGTTTTAATTGTCTACAAAGTACATGTGCAACTGAAATAATGAATAAACGGCGCAAAAATATGGCTCTTATGTACTTGTATCCGTGTGTACCACATCAGAGACTTGAAAAGAGTTGTCGAGCCAAGTCTCTCACTGCTTACACAAAGCCATATTCCTCCTTTTATATGCGTCTCCCGCATTTTTAGATAATATTCTGACTTTTAAATAAGTCCCGAAGGTCGGACCAAATTCACATCTCGTTGGTCAGACATTCTTCTGAACCCCGGATAACTGAGGTTTTTCATTTTTCGTTTTTTGGGCCGATTTCGCCTTTGCTATTTCTACGGCCGATTCGCCCGACATCGTCACGATTTAGTACCTAGAATTGCTCACATAAGAAAACTGACCCAAAACCCGTCATCGGCGCAATGAATTACCATGGACAACACAGTTCTCTTGTTTTTTTGCATTTGGACCGATTTCGCTAGTTTCCACGGCGGTTCGCCCGAAATCGTCACGATTCAGTATCTAGAGTTGCTCACATAAAAAACTAACCCAAAATCCGTGATCACCGTATTGAATTACCCTGGGAAACACCCTTTTCTTGTTTTTCGTTTCTGGACCGATTTCGCCAATTTCCACGGCCGATTCGCCCGAAATCGTCACGATTCAGTATGTAGAGTGCTCACATAAGAAAACTAATCCAAAATACGTAATCAGCGCATTGAATTACCCCGGACTACACCAGTTTCTCATTTTTTGTTTTGGGACCGATTTCGCCAATTTCCACGGCCGATTCGCCCGAAATCGTCACGATTCAGTATATAGAGTTGCTCACATAAGAAAACTAACCCAAAATCCGTGATCAGCGCATTGAATTACCCCGGAATACACCACTTTCTCATTTTTTGTTTTGGGACCGATTTCGCCAATTTCCACGGCCGATTCGCCCGAAATCGTCACGATTCAGTATATAGAGTTGCTCACATAAGAAAACTAACCCAAAATCCGTGATCAGCGCATTGAATTACCCCGGAATACAACACTTTCTCATTTTTTGTTTTTGAACCAATTTCGCCAATTTCCACGGCCGATTTGCCCGAAATCGTCACGACTTTGGTTATTTAACAGCTATTCCTTTGACTTTTTTTCAAAAATAAAGGTCAAATTCAAACTCTCCGTTGTTGGTTACCCCTAGAAATTGTTTTATTTGTCAAATAACGGTTTGTTTCACGCGCAGAAATCGCAAATACACCTCAAAATAAGCATTTTTTGTAATTTTATACAAACAAGCTAAATTTAAAGCCTTGGGAAGCATCGGAAAAAAAAATGAATGCGAAATTTGAAAATCCCGAAGATTTTTACCCTAGAAAATGTTTTTCTTATAACAGTCAGAAATTTCTTCATATCGCTGAAACTGCGTACACATTTGATGACATAGTCGAAAAAAGGGGTAAACAAGAATAATTTTTTTCACTTTCAGAATTGATAAAATACGCACACAGCGTGTGTAGAAGATCACCACGAAAAAAATTCTGGTGCACACAGTGTATCTGTGGATTGTCTGCCTGTGTGCCGCAGAAAAAATCTCAGCTCCTTTTATGTTCACAGAGCGAGGCAAAGTAAGTTTGGAATTTACGCGCGAGCGACAGACGGGCCATATTATGCCTGCATCCGCTGTCCGCTCCGCTCCCGCTTCGCTCGCGAATGGGCATGATTAAAATGATTGAATTTGGCTCTGTGTCCAATGGAAAATTCGAACTTAGCGCGTCAGTGCGGTTTGAAAAAGCTCCTATTTTTGTCGACCTATCAGACATGTTGTTGTTATTGAAATTGAATGTGCAAAATCAATCGGAACAAAGCAATAAATAAAAACACATCAACCGATTCATCGACGAAATTCAAACTGAAGCATTTGTTCCAATGTCATGAACAAATAGAAGCGAAACGAAAACGAAAACTGAAACAAAAAATTTAAGTATTTTTGTTAAAAGCATGTCGGTGAGAGAAAGTACAATTTAGAGTGCGGTTTCAGTTCATTTTCGTTGTCCGTGGCGAAATACAGCGCAGAAAGATGATTATTGGGCTGGGCCGGTAATGGGCGGACCGGAAATGAGTGGGCCGGAAATGAGTGGGCCGGAAATGTCGGGCCGGTAATGGGTGGGACGGTAATGGGTGGGCCGGTAATGGGTGGGCCGGAAATGTCGGGACGCTAATGCGTGGGCCGGAAATGCGTGGGCCGGAGTTGACCCGCACCCTCGGCGGGCACGCATGGGGGCTGGGGGCGGAAAACTAAGGCCCACGCAATAAGGTCGTTCAGAAATCCGGGCGCATAACGGAGCAGCAGCTGGTACATTTTGCGTGGAAGAGTCTCCCATCTCGGGTAATAAAGAAAAGTAGCAACGCCACACCAAAGCCCCATGTTTAGCGAGCCTCTCCGAGGTTCTCGTGGCTCAATTTGATCGACTTACAGCCGAGAGTTGTTTTGTTGGACATTGCTCATATCAATCGAAACAACTGTCAAACCTTACAAAAAAGAAGCACATGCAGCCAATCAGACATCAGAGCAACTGCAAAAAAAACAATCGCGAACGACCTCAGCTTCAAGAATCGGAAACTCCGGATGCAATCGTTTGCCAGTGATCGGCCAACGTTTGCCGGTTACTGACGCCAATTTCGCCACTGCAAACGAACGATCACCGTAGTCGGTCGCCAAATGGCGGGCGACCTAAAAAGAAACGAAAACAAAAACGATGAAACAACGTCGTTGTGTATCGTCGCATAAAACACAATACGTCATCTTGTCTCCAATGTCAGTGTTGGCATCGCAACGTTGATCCGATCTAATCCAATGTCAATGTCAGATCGAGTACAGTAAATCTGACATCATTTTTGCACGATCTTTCGTTTTAGTTATGCGCGTGACTCACTGCGTCTCCGCAAGGGATAGGAATTTTGTTTCATGGAACAAGATGAGGAGAAATCAGTTTACTGCTTGCTTGATGCAAAAGTTGTCATGTAGATACGTCACCAAATAATTTTGAATCAGCTTCGGGTGGATCTTGTGTGGAACGACAGACAGTGGATATTGATATCGAGTTTACAAACAACATTCGTCAGCAGCAAATGAACAACAACAACAGCAAGTCAACAACAACAACAACAACAACAACAACAGCAAGTCAACAACAACAACAGCAAGTCAACACCAACAACAACAACAGCAAGTCAACAACAGCAACAACAACAAGTCAACACCAAGTCAACACCACCCACCACCACGTTGCACCACTCACGTCCTCCTCAAGTCCATAGTCCTGGACGAGCTTGATGTAGAGCAGCGGGTCCCAGTCGTGCGCGCCCTCGAGCAGCAGTCCCATCGTGACGCACGGCCGCAGCGTCTGCAGGTCGTGCTGCTTGATGCACGTGTCCACGACCTCTTCGGCCATCTGACGATACGTCGTCCATTTGCCGCCTGCAACGCGGCGGTTTCTTTGTTTTTGTTGTTGTTGTTTTCGATGGAAATGTTTTTTTTTGTTTCTTCAAAATTTGAGAGGTCAAAAGTGACAAACTTGAAGGAAAATGAGAAACAGACACACGAAATGGCCGAGTAAACATGGCAGCTGTTTTTTTTCAGGGTGCAAGGAGCGCGAGAAATTTGAGTGATAGAAAAAGGCCGTTCAGAAAGCCGACTGTTTATCAACCTTATCGTGTTTATTTAATTGAATTCTGCTCGTTCGTTGTCCATTGCACACACGATTGGCAATTATCTTGGCACTCTTGAAAAAAGCACAACTCCTAGTCGGTGACTAATCCCGCCTTTGATGTAAGACTAAGGACTGCCTTATTCATTCGGCCATACTCTACATCAAATGCTTCAGCAACAAACCGTAATCATGGTACAAGAATTGGCGTTCGCGGAGCTCAAAAAAGGCGACTCACCACCAATCGTGATCAGCTTCGAGTCGCTCACTTCAATGATGTGATTGCGAGCGAGCGATTTCGTGTCCTTCTTGTTCGGATCGCGCACCAACGGGCGCAGGCCAGCCCAGGCGCTCAGAACGTCGCCACGACGCACTGAAATGCGAACAAGAACACCGACAGGGTGGCCCAAACAAACAACCGATTTCAGATCGCTCTTACTTGCCCATGCTTCACTCGATTTCCGGATTTGTTTGTAGCTACACACCCAGGCACCGGATGAAGAAATCTGAACCGAGCTTTCACATGTTTGACGATCAACGAATAAAAAAAAAACTATGGTGAAGCACTGACAGATCAATGGGCTCCCGATCATCAGGTGCCTGGAATCTACTTGGCCCTCCGAAGGAGTATTCACACCGTCGGGGAGGCAGCGCGCCCGACTCACCACACGGCCACTGGTAGTCACCTGACCAGAGACCAAACTTGTCACCTGGCAAACGTCCTCAACCAACCACCACCACAGCCGCACCTGATATGTCACTGCTCAGGTACTCCCTGATCTCCTCCAAAATGAACTGCACATCCCGTTCGCGAGGCCCCGGCGAGTGCGTCAGCTCGGCCGGCGCGTCCGTTGTGCCTGCGAAGCAGCGGCGTTTTGTTTGTTGTTTCTGTTTCGAGACATTTTCAAACGTATACAGTCGAACTGGAAATTATAGGGAATCAGCTGATTGGTTGGTGGTGGTCACACGTAGGGTTAAAAAAACCGGTTTTTTATATTGCCAGAAAAAAACGGTTTCTTTTCCGTTTTAAAACCGTTTTAAAACCATAAAAACCGAATGCTTCCCAGCTCCTAAAATTTCCAGAACTTGGCATCTTGAACTCAAAATAGGAAATACATCAAAATTAGTGATTTTGAGCAGCGTGAAATGCTGTTTTCGGGCATACAACCGACCCAATTTGCTATTTTGCCACCCAATGCTACTCAATTTTTTTGTTTCAAATCAAATCAATTTCGCTTTTATTGGTTTCCAGGGCAGCACGTTCAATAAACTGAAAACCGTTCAATAAATTGGGCAGTGACCGTGTGGGTGTGGGGAGAGCGGGGAGGGACGGTTGCAAAAAGACCGGATAGCTGACCCCGATTAGGGGGCGAGATTTGCAGAACTGCAAAGTGAAACCGGTAGCGGATTGCGTTCGAAAAATAACATTTCAGCAGTTACCCTTTGCAAATCGACAACACCGTCAGTCAGTCTGCACCTGCACTTACAAGTAGGTAGTTTAACAGTCACCTTGTCTTCATCGTATTTCACTAGACCCTTGCCACAAAAGCTTCTGCAAAATTATGCTTCACCAGTTCAGTTCGACACAGTTCATTGCACCGTTTTTCAAAAATACAATTTTATAATTTATCAATCAAACGAAGAATTGTGATTTTTGACCACGAAGTTTGAAATTTTTTAAGGTAAAAATCCGGTTTTTTGTTTTTTCAAGAAAACTGAAAAAAAAAACGGTTTTAAAACGGAAAAGAAACCGTTTTTTTTCCTGTGCCAACCCTAGTCACACGTGCACGCGTGCTTTCTGTGCAGGGCAGGCAGACTCCGACAAACGGCGTTCCACAGCACATGCCTGCACAGGAAGCATGCATCACGTGACCACCAGCCAATCAGCTGATTCCCTAGAATTTAGAGTTCGACTTTTGATTGAATTTTTTTTAAACTTATACTTCAGTAACCTGCACTGGATGAAGCTAGACCACTTGCGAACTTTGTGAACTTTTATGCGGACTCTGAGACTTTTACCACGAAATACTACACATTTATGTTACAGTAGTGTGGATTCATTATTCGAACGTGTGCTGGCCGAAATGACGTCATTTTTAATTGCAAACGTTCCTGAACTCTCAATACAGTCAGAACAGAAATAAGACAAGGCGATCATCACAGACACACAATTGAGTGACCACCCCACATATTGTGCAGTTATTCTGTCAAGTCAGTGCAAAATGACGTCAATATCATCACTAACCAAATACAAGTCCATGGAAAATATATGCGAGGGAATGACGTCGTGACCAACCAATCAGCGCTGAGAATTACCATGACTCAACCAATCAGCGAAGTTGCAGATATTAGCAAGATGGACTGCATGCAAAACGCGAAACGACCAGTCCGGATATGCCAAGCACGTTCGAAAACGAGTACCGAGTGGTGCACTTGAATGGAACTGAACGTGGCAAGTGAGCGGCCTTGAAACGGGCACTGTACCTGCGATCGTCATTCGCTCCCACGGCAGGAAGAAGATCACGCGGCCATCCTGGGAGGCTGATCAAGCAGGCCGGTGCTGACGGGACCGCAATGGAAGCGTTGTTGTTGCTGTTGGAGTGTTGGCGATGGTAGGCGATGTTTTTAGCCAGGGCTAACCCAGGAAAAGCGTACAAAGCGCCGTCGAGTGCAGGATGCCCATCGAGTTTCCCATCATTTAGTGCCTATACGCCCCTTTGGCGGGGCTCTCGCTCGATCCCCCGAA